>JARKHS020008481.1:0-208032 GCA_030143305.2 Amblyomma americanum
TCGCAGATCATGAGTGGCAGTTTACCAACATATATCCCTCAAGAGGAAAGTGTACAACAGCATGTATCTTACCGGTACTCACCTACGGGGCCGAAACGTGGAGGCTAACGAAAAGAGTTCAGCTTAAGGACAACGCAGCGAGCCATGGAAAGAAAAATGATAGGTGTAACGTGAAGAGACCGGAAGCGGGCAGAGTGGGTGAGGGAACAACCGCGGGTTAATGACATCCCAGTCGAAATCAAGAGGAAGAAATGGGCTTGGGCAGGGCATGTACTGCGAAGGCAAGATAACCGCTGGTCCTTAAGGGTAGCGGAGTGGGTTCCAAGAGAAAGTAAGCGTAGCAGGGGGCGGCAGAAGGTTAGGTCGGCGGATGAGATTAATAAGTTTGCAGGCATAGGGTGGATGTAGCAGGCAAATGACAGGGTTAATTGGAGAGATATGGGAGAGGCCTTTGCCCTGCAGTGGGTGTAGTAAGGCTGATGATGATGATGATGATCATGATGATGATGATGATGATGATGATGATGATGATGATGATGATGATGATGGGCCACCGGAATGAAGTAATCATCATCAGCCTGAATACGCCCCACTACAGGACAAAGGCCTCGTGTAAGGAGCATACCAGACACAAGCCGAAGGTGTCTGGTGTCTACAAATTTATTAAGAGTACTCGTTCCGCCACGAGGGAGCGGAGCCGCCGGCAAGCCTAGAAGGCACAGTGCCGACATCCGATCGTGTAGCCGTCGAAATCTGATCTGCGCGCGCCCGCCGAGCGTGCTGTGGTATGTCGTCTTCTTGGAGCCGAGCACAACGTTGCACGTTAGAGGGCCTCCCCTCTAGCGAGGAAGTCGAGAGGGAGACGAGCGATATGCTAGTGGCAGACAGCAAGGTGGTATGCAGGGTGCAAGGGGGACGTCAGGGAAAGTCTGTAGTAGGGATTTTATTAAATAATAATAAAAAAGGAAGGAAAAGATTTTTGCTAGCCCCGGCATCTGCCATCGATACTGAAGCACCTGAGCTGGGGCAGCGGAAATAAAGGATAGCAGGCAGAATGGAGAAATGAAATGAAAGAGGTGAGGGACAGGTAGAGAGGATGGGGGGAGAGGCAATGTACACAAATTATTTATAGAAAAAGAAATGTGTCCAGTTTGTGCGCGTGGTTGGTTCATGGTGCAGCAATAAAAACACACGTGCACAGCACTATGTTGACTACAACTGGAGTGGGGCGTCCAGTTGTTAATTGTCCAAGGTAGCACTCGCGAAGCGTTCGGTCACTGCGTGTTACTACCTGGCGGAGAACAGACGGGATGTCAAGTCCGTCTGTTCGAGGAATGCACAGAGGCTCAGAAAGTCCGTTGGCAAAGCGAAAACGAGGCCGGACGGGGACGCCGGTGAAGGCATCAGGCTTCGGGCGGGCGGCCAAGGCTGAACCGTGGTGGTCGAGGAAAAGGGGGCGATCTGGAAGGCGAACGCGCTTGACTCCGAGTGGGGGTGGCAAGGGGCAGAAGAGCCACAGCGGCGGCAAAGGGCATCCGAAAGGGCGCTGTAGACAGGCGACGTGTCGGTGCGACCATAGCGCGGCGAAAGCATCCTGTCGTGGACCGGCTGCGGAATGTGATGGGTGTCCGAAAGACAGCGAACAGGAAGGAATGTGCGGCCCGGACGAGGAAACTGCAGTGCGTGCTTCCGATACTGGCGAACAGGCCAGGCGGGGACCAGTAATGTCGACTGCGAGCGGCGTGGTCGTTGTGGCAAGCACAGAGTGACCTTCCACCAGAGCGAGCGCCGCCGGCCCAAAGTCTAACACACAGCAGCCCGAAAAACTGAGGCATTTTTTTTTCCGAGTATTGAGTATCATTAACATACACGAAAGACTAAAACATATTTTCGATACCAATACACATGTACTTTCTTTTTTGCCACGTCATACGTAATACCCATACATGAAATGCATCGAAAGATTGTATATCAGATAAATTTTTCTTCGGTACCGACATGCCTGGCCGTGGTGACATCAGAGCGATGGTTGAGTTTCTTGGAGCCTTCTGCTTAATATCCTAAATGTGACTCCCAAATTAAAAAAACGTGGCGTCATTATAACATATACTACTGGTGTTTTAATTGTTTTTTTTCTACGCGAAAAAAGAGAAAGCCAACGACGACGAAGAATTAAAGGTGGGCGGCCAAGTTGGTGCATAATTTACGCCGTAACTTTTTAGCCGATTCAACTTGAAAGCACTTTTTACTGCTAAGCCTCCTTACCCGTAAGTTAGGGAATTCAACTGCGTTATTCTTAGCTTGCTTGTTCAAGCGTTGCTGTGTCGCCAATGGCCTTGCCTTTCGCCGCGGATAACGTAAATGTATTTCTTCCTGCGGGCACCGTAATAAATGAGTCCGACTTTAAAGTGAATGTTACAGTTTATACAGGTGAATCACACGACTTGAGCCACTTCACTAAAGCTAAAAAATAGTAATACCAATGGAAGCTCTGTTGCATGGAAAGCCGAGCTTAGCCGCCGCGGTGGCTCAGTGGTTATGTCGCTTGGGCTGCTGGCCCGAAAGACGCGGGTTCGATCCTGGCCGCGGCGGTCGAATTTCGATGGAGCCGAAATTCTAGAGGCCCGTGTGCTGTGCGATGTCAGTGCACGTTAAAGAACCCCAGGTGGTCGAAATGTCTGGAGCCCTTCACTAAGGCGTCTCTCCTAGCCTGAGTCGCTTTGGGACGTTAAACCCCCATAAACTAAACCAAACCGAAAGCCGAGCTTGATTAACTTACAATTGCGTTCTCAGATGTGTCGAGACATCAAGAAAAATTAAATCTTGAACGGTAGAAAAGTGACCACACAGCATTTAGCTTAGGTGGGGTCTTGAAACTTAGACTGTAGTGGTAATAAAACGACATCAGCGTAGCCTCTTAAAACAAAACGGGGCCATACTATTAAACGGTCTCCAAGGCAAGCAATGCACTCTCAAGGTAAAAAGACACGCCAACTGGAAAACTGAAACCCAAGCTCAGAAACTCAAAAGCATTATGTCCTGTATTAGAAATTCAAACCGGGAATACTGATCCGGAGGTCCCGGGTTCGAACCCGACCGCGGCGGCCGCGTTTTTATGGAGGAAAAAACGCTAAGGCGCCCGCGTGCTATGCGATGTCAGTGCACGTTAAAGACCCCCAGGTGGTCGACATTATTCCGGAGCCCTCCACTACGGCACCTCTCTCTTCCTTTCTTCTTTCACTCCCTCCTTTATCCCTTCCCTTACGGCGCGGTTCAGGTGTCCGCCGATATGATGAGACAGATACTGCGCCATTTCCATTCCCCCCCAAAACCAATTATTATTATTATTATTTTTCTTCAACGAAGTTCTTGTCTTGCTGCACGCTATTAAGTTGTTTTGCTCTCGTTGTATTTCACGCTGACAGAAGTACATGCAAGCGAAAGCGCGTAAAAATGAAATGGCAATTGAGCTTGCCATACCGCGAAAGTTTAAATGTCTTTTAGAGCAACGTCGGTCACAGGGAGCACCGAAGTCAGATGAGGACCACTCAAATCAGCCTAACTCTGTGTGAAGTAGTCCCATTTAAAACGGCCACATTAAACGCTACAAATTTAGATTGATATATGCGCGTAATGTATCAGGTAAAACTGTCATTCACATAAAAATCCTAAAATTTCAACAGCCTGAATCCCATCAGCTAACGCCGGCGCGTTAATGCGACGCAGTAAGCGATACGCGAAAAGAAGCGACGGAAAACCTAACGGAATTTGACACGTGTCGCGAGAGGAGTAAAACAGCACCTTCAGGTTAGCGCCAAAGGGATCCTTACAAAAATTTCTTTATACAGTCTATAGACTCTCCATAGATTTGTGTGTATAATGTCTACAGACTGTATATAGACAAACTCTAGAGAACCGTTTATAGGCAATAAAATTCATATAGACTGTCTATAAACAATCTATAGATTTATGGTCATATGCTTTTAATAGACTTTTGTCTATAGACAGCCTATTGAATATGCATAGAAAAAACGAAATATCTATAGGAAGGCAATAGGGTCCATAGGAAGTCTATATACTATCTATAGACCATTTTTGCAAGGGACGCAGCAAGACAGCGGTCGTGCAGCTGTGCATTCCCAAACCACGCCTCACTTCCCGCCTATCGGGCCCAAGATTGACCCCACCATCGTCGGACTGTCCGGCAATGCACGCAAGCTGCAGCAATTACAGTTCTCACCTTGCGCATACAGCCATCGTATCCCTGTCACTGCCAGCTTTTGGAGAAACAACACAACATGCGAAAGTCGTTGACCCAGATTACTCGCGTTGAACGCAGACGCTTGCAAAACGCAACATGACGACAAAACTGAACTGCGCCTCCCCGCACAGAAAAAAGCTGCCGCATGGACTTTCATGAGCTAAGCGGTCCGCCGGGTTTACAAGACCAATAGAGGGCGCTAGAGACAAGTTATTTTTTTATGACCAAGAACAAATACGAGTTGTTCTTTTTAAGCACAAAGAATTATTAAAGCTTTATAATTCCTAAAAACAATAATTAATATAAAATATTTTCCCATAAGTGGTACTTCGCGTCTTTCCAATCGCACTGTGAAACTGGTGTCGCTGGCAATAGGTTTTGCGACGCATTTTTTTTTTCCTTTCTTGCGCTACCACGTAGTAAACGAACCTCGGTCGGTTTGCGAGCAGGAACTGATAAGTGCCCGTTCTCTCTCGTCATTTCTCGCTGCGAACGCTGATGAGTGTGCCTGCAAAAAGGACAGAAAAAAACAATGAAAATATCACACGCGAGCTTATCATTGGTCGCTATAGAAACCGCCGGCTTCCTATCGGGCCTCCGTACTTCCTCGCTTAGGCTAGACGCAGCGCTTGGGTCTCAAGAAGGAGGTACGGCGCTCTTTTTCTTCGTTCGCTCAAAACTCAATATCCACGTGCTTCTTCCAGTCTTCTTGTACTTTTCTTGCCCAAGTCACAACTATGTATCCGTCAGCAACGCCGTGAGTGATGGACACGTTTTGGGCGCCGAGTTCTCAGATCACCGTGTCGCAGGCTTATAATGCAGCCATTGCCACCCGCGCCACTCAACCACCTTTTGTTGCAGCTCACGATTCCAGCATTGCTCACAAGTCTTCCTAAAAAATTGATGTATTTAATGGATCGCGGCAGCCTTGTCGCCAGCTCAACCGCGTTTTAAGCGCGATGTTACGCTTCCAGAAACCAATGAAGGTTAGTTTCGTCCCCCCTATACAGGGTGCTACACCTAAGCTTGCTCGTAAGACGAGTTGTGCACACGAAAGGACAGACATGGGAAGAAAACAGAAAGGCGGAATTGCACTCTTTCCCTCTTACTGTTTTCTACCTGTGTTTGTCTTCTCGTGGGCGCAACTCGTCTTAAGAACAACCATGCACCAACTAGCCTCACCAGTAGTTCTTCTAAACTGCACCTAAGACTTTACGCAATTTTTAAAGATAGCCTTTTCGAGTTAGAAGAGCGTTTTCTTCGGCATAGCATTACCAGAGTTATAGTACATCAGAATATAACCAATACGTGCTAACTAGTAGGCTGGTTAACTAATATTGAATAGTTAACTTTTAACTATTACTGTTAGGCTCCTTAATTATTGAGAGGCGTGCAGCCCGTGCTGGAAAGTATTATCCATATTCGATTTTAGGCCTTCGGAAACGTGGTTACCCTCAGTACTGTGCCCCAAGAAATTTTGGCTATTTCGACGAGTTACGTGGCCTTGGGGGGGGGGGGGGGGGGGGGGGTTGCTCTGCTGTGCATGCATTCTTGCGCGATGTGGCCAGAATTTGTTTGGGTACTCTTTGGGTACTCCATAAAAATAAAGGAATATGCTACTGCATTTCTTCCAGCAGGAAATTTCTACAGTCAGCTAGGCTTCTTACTTTTTCTATTGTTTAATGGGAGCATTGAAGCACGCTGAGTGAAACGTATTTTGAAAGTGGTCAGTTTGAGGCCTTGCCGACTGCGCTAAAGTCCTCTAATGCAGTTTATTTTTAAACGGACACTGAGAAGAATACACCTCCAAAAATAGCCGCCCAATTCATTCGTCCTTTACTGTCGATTTTACTACAGATCAAGGAACCATCACAGCACAAAATGTTTCACCGTTTCATAGAAAACTACAGGATTTGAGTTTATAACGTTTTATCTGTTGCAGCTATCTCTAAGAATAAAGTCTCGGCGAACACGTCTTTCGGAATACTTGCAGAACCATGCCAGGAAAGGTGCTGGTCAGAGGTTTCGCGCCCGAAATCCCCGAAGACCTGGTTGTGACCTTCTGCGATGATTTACCGTCAAATGCTGTGTGCGCACATTGCGACAGTGTGTCGGCCATCCTGCACAGAGATTCCGAAGGTCATGGATACTGCACTTCCTGCATGACGATGTGCAGCAAGGGGAATATCTTTAAGTGTCCTGAGTGCAAAAGAAAATGCCACGTCTCACAAGTGAGTAACAAGTTTGGCCCAGTCTTGCCGGAATTTCTTTTTTTTTTGCATTGATTCGCTTCAGAGCCTCTAAACTGTCATGAACTTGAAGCTGTTAGGCGACATTGTCATCCGGCTAGGAATGTGAGGACGAACAACACCTTCTATACATGAATGTATATGATGATATGAACCTACTACTCGTATCAAAAAGATGCTAAAGATTCATGTAGATTGAAATCCGCTTTTGTTAAGAAAACGGAGGGTCCACGGCTAACGCGCATGTAAAAACAATACGCTTTCCGCGCATTGACTGGGGGAATCTTTGTCTCCTAGAAAGTTTTATATACTTGAAACACCGCTTGCAATACAGGTTAATATTCTCTTTTATTAGTGCCCTACTTGTTTGCCCAAAGCCTGTTATGATTTATAATTTGTTTACCCTGATGCTGATTCCAGGTTCCCTACTTTCTTGTCATTTTCTCCACACGTTAAAAGCCAAACAGTCCCACTAGGCGCATAAATAATGGCTGTTTTTATCGCTAGTAGCTCTCTGACCACTGCGCGTATTATATACAGAAAGTAATGGAAACACCATGTACACCTACTTCCCGCCGCTACGTCACGAAGATGCGGTGGCGCTGATGTCATTAACGATTTTAGTACGGTAGGCAACACAGGTCCCGCCTGTGTCTACCGCAGCTGTACTGGCGGAACTGTGCGGCTGCATCGTGCCGGCGTGCTGCACACGTAGCGTGTGCGGAGCAGCTGCTTCACTACGAGCTGCACTTACTAGCAGAAAAGAGAAACTAAGTGGGCCTCGTTAGGTTTCTCGTGGACCTCAGCGCCAATGGGTCGCGGTAGAAAAACGCGAATTTCGAGTCTCGACGCTGTCTATGGCTGTATGCAGCTAAGATTTCGCACTACGGAAGCAGTTACGTTCATTCGTCGCTACATTGATCATCATAGTATGAAGACAATTGCGCAAAGAGAACATAGGTTTATCGGCGCACGCAATTATCGCCATACTGGAACAACGCGAATGACGGAAACCTAGAACGAGGCAACACAAGAAGGGCGCTTGTCCTGTTCTTGGGTTCCTCCTCACGTTGTTGCAGTGAAGCAAATTCTCAACAAATCGTCCAGGTTTCTCTCCTACTGAAGTAATTATCGCCCGGAGCCTTGGTGCGAACTGGGCGCCGACCAGCTCGTTCCCGACCAAGGAGTTTTTTATTTTTTGTTACCATGCCGTATTTTAAATTGCGTTCAAGATACACGGTTATACAAGGCCAAGTTCGCGTCATTTTTTATTTACTCGACATTATATCACACGAAAGCGTATAGGCCTCGTGGCGCAGTAAAGCCGGCGTTGCCGGCAGCGTGCCCGGAAACTTAGGACTATAGTCAATTACAACAGGCTCCCATAGATGGCACCAGCCACACCAGTGGCGCATCGAAAACCTTTGACCCTCGAGCCTTCGGGTTAATAATAATAATAATTGGTTTTGGGGGGAAAGGAAATGGCGCAGTATCTGTCTCATATATCGTTGGACACCTGAACCACGCCGTAAGAGAAGGGTAAAGGAGGGAGTGAAAGAAGAAAGGAAGAGAGAGGTGCCGTAGTGGAGGGCTCCGGAATAATTTCGACCACCTGGGGATCTTTAACGTGCACTGACATCGCACAGCACACGGGCGCCTCAGCGTTTTTCCTCCATAAAAACGCAGCCGCCGCGGTCGGGTTCGAACCCGGGAACTCCGGATCAGTAGTCGAGCGCCCTAACCACTGAGCCACCGCGGCGGGGAGCCTTCGGGTTGTGAGTCAGACACGCTACCGCAATGCATTTTTTGACCAGAGCCGCTGTGTCTTTGAGTAACATGCGTTACTCGGCAACCGATTCATTAAGGCGGCGAGCTAACAGTAATTGTCGGGTAAAACACTGTAGAGAAATACCGGAGATTAATGATAATTGCGCGCAGCCTCGGCTGGCAACATACTGCGCGGCAGGTGTGTCAGTAGACAGCGAGGGCACATCTTCTCACACCAGTCGACGCCAGTGTTTCTCCTAAGGATTTTACCGAGGTTAAATCACGCCGGGTAGTGCAGATAGTCGCAGACTGGTTAATCTATTCAATGGCTAGCGTAGAAATCAACGGCTGCTATGATCTTTTTAATTGAAACCTAGCTGCCAACGCGGGCCCATGCACTTCGAGCAAAACTACTAACTTCAAGGCGCCAACCACTATTGTGATTCGAAGAGCTGTCATCGAACAACTTTTTTGTTAATTCATGTTAACATCCCTCTAATATAAAACCCCACCCCCAGGGTATTTGAAGTATCGGAGATAAATAAATACATGTGTACTTTATTATTTACTTCAAATTCCTCCAAACATACAAATGTTTCTGATTGATACTCATTTTTTCTTATACTCCAGCTCATTGTAGATCGATCAGCCCGGCACATAATCAAAACAATAAAAGTCATCTGCCCCAACGCCACTCCGGAATATCCAGTACAAATAACTTTCATCGCTCTCAAGGTTCGTAAGGTTACTTGGCACTGATTTTTCTGAGCTTTGAACTTTTTTTTCGGTATGCGTTCCATAAACACTGCGATGTTTGCTCAAAACTATCCAAGAAACAAATTATCTGCAAGCAGATCACATGCGAAATATGCGTATCCCTGACTTTCCGGCACCTGTTTTCTAGCTTCAAATTGCCGTATTATAAGAAGTGTCTTCTGGCGGGTTACTTGGTGCACTCCCTTCCTTCTCAAACTTCTAGAAAATAACGAGGACAGCTGAAGGAGGACGAACTGCGCTCTGTACATGTCTATGCCCATATAAAAGTGGTCTGCAGACTCCCTGCAGGCTTCTTCAAGACTCTGTTGCCTTCCTATATATAATTCATTGTCTATTCACAGTCTATAGACTCTCTATAGGCAAACGTTGGGTAAAATCTATGGACAGAAATCTATAGATTGTCTAAGACTGTCTATAGGATCTCCATTATCTAAAATTTCTCTGTAGTCAGTCTATAATATTTATAGAAAACAGTTTCTAGACAGTCTATAGACTGTCTAAAGAAATTTTTGTAGAGGTGTCCACCTTCCTCTGTCTCCGTTGTTTCGCGCAGATTGAATGCGGCGTTTTATACTTTACTTCAGGAAGTTTTTCCTCAATAAATTAACTGGTTAATAATTGAATTTCTCGAATTATGTCTCGTAATCATTTTGTGCGCATTTTTTTTTCACACTACTCTCAAGTAAGCATTTCGTGCTGCCGAAAAAAAAAACCCTTTTATTTCTGCTCCTAGGCACATCTTAGGCGATGCTCTTGCGGCCAGGTTGCTGACCCTCCGGCCAACAGTGACCAGCCTGCTTCTCTTTCGGTAACGGGGATTCACATTTTTCTCCTCCTCTTAACATTTTATTTAGCAGTTAGTTCAGGTATCGATATGACGAATAACATTTACTGCAGCGGAACGGTTCACAGAGGACACCTAAGTGAGCGACAAAATGCAGACCGAAGCCGCTTATTACAAGAAAAGAGCGATTTTTTCCCTGGGAACTCACAGGACATTGGCATAGAAGGCATTTCAGGTCAACGTGCAGGATTGCACAGTCCGGTTATCACCGATAAGAACCTCGAAAACGGGTGATAGCTCTCATTTATTCTTATTGTAAAATAAAAACTTGACTCTGTGCCTCTGCTTAGGCACTAAAGTGACTCTGATGTTTTAGTTACAAGAAAGCGAAAAATCCCAGCGCACTTTACATCTACGAACTTCGGCTCTGTACTTACTGAGCCCAGTATGGAGGTACTGGGCTCGACCTGCACTTTCACTATTCCGGACTGCTTCATATACACTCAGAAAGTACTTAGACGCGTCGTCATGACGCCTGACGCGTGACTAACGTTCTCTCATGATAAACATCAATTTTCGCTGGAAAAGTTTAGTCATATGAAATCATTGCTTGCTATTCCTGAAATATTCCTGCCTTCAAAGTAATTTGATTTGTTTTTAAGATTTCTGCTCCGTACCACCTCTTTTGATAAAAAAACGCGTACTATATACTCATTGGCAATCGACAAAGCTATTTTGGGAAGAAAATTTTTCATATTGATTTTCTCCGCGGAGCCTTTACTGTTTCCTTCACTGAAGATGACTAAATGCCCCCATTGCCATGAAGAGTTCACAAAGAGACTCGTCGGCCCTCATGTCAAAGATTGCAAAGCTCTCCGAAAACCCCAACCAACACAGAAGCAACAGGTCCTCAGCCCTGAGGTAGGTGTAGCCTTATATATTCTTTTTCTTGAGCAATTCTTTAAAATAAAAGCTTCCCACGATAGAAGTTTCTGGGAAATTGGGGTTTAACGTCCCACAGCGACTCAGGCTATGAGGGACGCCATAGTGAAAGGCTCCAGTAATTTCGACCACCTGAGGTTCTTTAAGGTGCACCGACATCGCGCAGTTCACGGGCCTCTAGAATTTCGCCTCCATCGAAATTATATCGCCGCGGCCGGGATCAAACCCGCGGTAAAGGATGTCTTCATAAACATAAGGGAGCTCAATGGAACTGTGGTCCGAGCATGCGAATGAGTAGCCGTTCTCGAGAATGTCTTTTGAGCGGATTGAGTGAATGACCCTTTTCGGAATGCTACGACAGCGTCAGTTGTTATACCGTTATTGAGTACACATCGCATCGTTTCCCACAAAATGGGGTTATCTTGAATTCACCAGACCGGAGGTAAAAAACTTTTTTATGCGCCACTGTCCAGCGAATTCATACTTCAGCCTCAATTCCCCTAATGGCCGTCAGAGGAAAGCCAACCGGAGCATCCTATCATTGCCATGGCAACGGTAGGAAAAGACAAAAAATTCTGCAGCCCTTGTGAAGTTCTCACCTCCTTACTGAGAGAACAAAGGATGCCCATCTACCATTTATAACTTCCCACTCCATCAGGCCACGGACGTCCTCACTGCCAGCAACCCTGCGAAAGCTTTGTCCTCCCTCATTCCTGAAACCTCGCTCCTACCCGCACGTACGTTTCCCCGATTGAGTAGTTAAGCAGGAAAACTGCGGCTCGAAATAGCAGGAACACCAAGGTGAGAAAGGCTACAAGTATGAAAGCCTGCATGTTTACCTGGTGGAAATGATTATCCACTAGTTTTAACAAATGGAAATCAAGGAATTCTGTGCAAGTGTTAAGGCACGTAGAACGAAGACAAAATTAACCTGGTCACCACCTTTGCTTGCTTCCTTCAGCGCATTCAATGAGCACCTGCAACCGCAGTGCCATGCAAACGTTCCTACAAAGACACACAGTTTGGGTCGAGGAGACGTCCTCTTAACCAGAAGTAACTGTTACATGCCTGAGAGCCCACATGCTGCTTGCAGACATTGAAATCCAGACGCCGCATACTACAGCATACGCCATTGTTATTGACCCGCTAGCCCTCTCTTTTTATTTTCCGATGAGTGGCCCGCAGTGGAGGACATTTTCTCAATGCTGCCCGCATAGCAATATTAGTTTGATGCTCCTGATCTAAACAATCGCGTCTCGCCTACGCGAGATACGCTAGGAAATACGATGCGCCGCTGTCGTATTAATGTATACGCAGCTAGAGGTAACACAAAAGGGAAACTCCCCGCCGCCACCATAATATGGCCTTCATCTTTTGGACAGTGGGGCTGCGGCCTCATGGAGTCTTCATCGCCCAAGTTTAGTCACTGGAGTCTACATCATCAGGCGAGACAGCAAAGCATGGCCGGAGGCGCAGTTCACTGTTCACGAAATATGCGACCATCGCAACGCAGTGGAACGTGCGAAGGGAGCACTTGCCGCGAAACAACGTTCAACCCCCCCCCCCCACCCAAGCCGCCGACAACAACTCAGAGACAAACAATGCTCTCGCATTCACACATCACAAGAATTGCTTGGGTGCTCCCATAATTTTTTCCTCATTGAGGTCATCGTCAAAATTTTTGCGCTTGCACATACTATGCGAACATGCCTTCGCCCTGGGAATTATATAGTTGCCACTTCAGTTCAACTAATTAGTTATCGCTTCCTAGAAGCTATCTTTGCACATCATACAAAGAATGGCTGTTGCAAAGCTGAATATTCCGTCCCACCCTGCGAGTTATTCGCGATAAATTGAGCTCGCTTTCAAAACAGGTTAAGGATTTGATTACTGCGATTAGTGACTTCACAAAAAGAGTCCTTTTGCAGTATATCTGAATTTGTAAAAATTCAAGTATAACCTCTAGCACACCCATATGGCTACAAAAGAACTTTGAGTTTTGATCAATTCGCTCTTACACTAAGGTGTGCACATTGGTAAGAATCACCTAATTAGCAATCCGTTGACCTTCAAAGGAAAACAATGCCAGCCGATTTTTCTTTCTTCAACATGGATTCTTGGAATCTAAATTACTTGAAATTTACTCATGCGCAGCGACTTAGAGGCCTTTAAGAAGTTTTTTGTCCTTCGTTCATCAGCGATTCTTCTGGCAACCTGCGTACTCTGTTCAGTTTTAAGTAAGGCTCCAAAATGGTGATAAGATTTCTGGGAAGCGCAATCCTGCAGTTATCGTCTGCGATTTCTCTATGCATCTCCCAGGTTGCTGGTTTCTTGCGTAATCGTCACTATTATTCTCTGTCCTTCCAATAATTTTCGAAAGAAGCCATTTTTTCCAACCAAAATGTTCCATCTACGGAAGTAAGTGATTTTGCATTAGCCCAGACGCATAATTTCCTCTTCTCACTGGGCCTTGCATAATTTCTTCTCTGGATTAAGCCTTGCTGCCGCAATGGACGCCTGTAGTTGATTTTTTATTGGTTGAGACATGAACACGGTATTTCCGAATAATTAAGCTGGCTTTACCAGCGTAAAAATTTATAAATCTCCAGCCGCACCTAAACAGCTCGCCGATGCAAGTTTCTTTTGTTTTCATTTTCTTGAGGCGCCAACCCCGAAAAAAGACAGCATGCGAAAAGGGAATATTCACAACCAGAACGCTTTCACAATATTTCTCTGCCCGTAGCGCCCAGCAGAAAACAGGAATGAAAATCAACCCAAACTGCCACATTATTGAGTAGCATTTGATATTCATTGCGCTTACCACTTTTACCTTCCTATTTGCAATTTTATTCATAGCCGAGAGCATCAAGTAAGATAAAAGGACAAAATCATTGCTTCAAATAGGGTAGTATGAGTTCTCGTCCTCGTTTGCTTCTGTTTAATCCTGTGTTTCCTCAAGAAGAATGGTGAATAAGA
This sequence comes from Amblyomma americanum, assembly GCA_030143305.2. Lineage (NCBI taxonomy): Eukaryota > Metazoa > Arthropoda > Arachnida > Ixodida > Ixodidae > Amblyomma > Amblyomma americanum. Next base: position 13,757 of record JARKHS020008481.1, read on the forward strand.
GGCTCTGTGGTGTCTCATTTGCACGTTAGAATTGCGTATAGCATCAGCGGTCATTATTTCAGGTTTTTATAGGTTTCGCTCATCAAAAGAAGATGACATTGATAACAACCTGATAAGCAAGAAGTGCCCCATTAGAGTTATATTCCTGAAGTTCCTTGCGGAGCCCTTCTTAAGGCATCCCTATAACCCATGTTACTTTAGAAGATGGAACCTGTTAAGTACAACCTACTTTCACTGGCTTGGACTGCTTACCGTCCCGTATGTTCCCAATTCTCTACTCTGTGCGACAACATAAGTACAAAATAAGCCTCCATTCTAAAAAATGTAAGCAAAAAGACATTTTCAACACACTTTGTATAACGCCTACCTCTCCGCGACCGCCTCTTTTGGCTGAGGGATATTTTTGAGCTCCCTGTTCAGCTAGGACTTCTGAAATTTACATAAATTCTTTCAAAATAAGCGTGTCAACCTTACGTTCTCACTGTTTACCCAGTCCTCCTTATCTATTTTTCAGCTGGTTGAGTTCATGAAAGAAACTCTGACTGAAATCCGTTATCTGAAGACTGAAATTGCAGAGGTAGGTGGATGGAAGGCATCGCATGGTTCCCTAATTCTAATTTTTCAAGATGTTGAAACATTCTGTATATTAAAGCCATACCCACCTTTTATTTTTGCAGCTTCATCTCTACCAAAAAGGATCGGAGTCCCAGATCAATGTTCAGAAAAACGAAATAGCAAAGGTAAGCGAATGAGCTGATGAGCACTTTATTTGCTTGATTTGCAGTGCGCCGCAATCTTCTCCTGGCAACATGTTTTTGTTTTGTTTTGTTTTGCTTCGTTGACAAAAAAAGCTTCTTAGGCTTCGAAGCCTATTTTACTGGATGTAGATAGCAGTGACATATATCACCTTCAACAGCGCATTTTCTACCTAACATTAAGTAAATGTTTCTAGAAATGTTGAACTATGTACGAGAATCCCAGCAAACTCTAAGGCGTAGCTCAAAGCCACCTCTACCAATTGCGAGTACCTCTTTTACTGCGTCATTCCCTTATCAATAATTATTATGTAATGTCGTATTGCAATCGGCGATTCAGAGCGTTTCCCTGAATCCGCGAAGGAGCATAATATCCTCTGTGATCCAATCATAACTTAGGATATCAATTTCTATTTCCCTTTGAAACTCGCTCTTCGGATTCGCAGAGCGAAAAACTGGCCCTGGATTCCTGCTGGAACACAATTTGTCGTTAAATCACTGAGCACACTCTTATCTTTACATGGAGTTAGAGTGCCATAAAAAGTAGTTTGTTTAACAATATTTTGCTGCAATTGTTTTTTTTTCCACTGCTTCAAGCATACTACGCTAAATTTGTCTACATGAGTACATTTGTTCGGAACGTAGCGCACTTGGTGCACTTTGACTCGTGGATTAGGTATAAGTGGCTCACTGCGAATACACGCCTTTGAGTGTGTTAATCGAATTGGGCACAAACATTTCAAGTCACAGTGCCTTCTGAAAACATTCGATGTGCATTCTTTGGGCCCCCCTGAGGTATTCAGCTCTTGACATTTGCTGAGGAGTTGCTGAAAATTGGGGATAATTACTTTAATTACTATATAGATAATTACTTTTTCCTCTCTCGCTTACTTGTCTGATAAAATTACCTGCGCTTAAATGCGCCAGTAGTACTGCCAAACTTTTGGAGTACGTATAAACTCATCACTGCGGTCTGCAAGGCATGACATGTCTTAATATTTCAGCGGTCACTTTTAATCTCTTCTTCCTTCTTTTCCTCTTTTTTCAGCTAAAAATGGAACTTTCTCAAAAAGATGTGAGTCCCAAAGCACGCACTGAATTGTATGTGCAAAATTAATTTTTACGCCTCTTCTGTTTCATTTCGTCCTTCATTATTGACATGTTTGTTACAGGAAACTATTCAACAGTTAACTGTGGTATTACGCTCGACTCAAGATGACGTACAGAATGTAAGTCGCGTCAGTTTTGCTTACTGTTGCCTTGTATCCTCTACAAAATATCTTAATGCTTTTACTTTCAAAAAACTGTCCAGTAAACAAACTTAGAACTTCATTTATGTCTGTTGAAATTCCATAGACCTTGGTACGTTTGCTTTAAAGGCGCTAAAAATCCTAACGCGCCTGTTGAACAATTATCACAAAGCTCCATGCAGTTATTGTTGTCAGTAAATATTTACTCCAGCTCTCTTTTTTTTTGCTATGGTGAAGTTTATCTGGCTGCAATAGCTGCATTTGTAGGCGAAAAAAAATTAACTCTGGTTAAACCCGGCTGAACTTAGTAAGACGTGCGAAAGCTCTGTTAAAGCAAGCACACGAAGGTAAACACACGCCACACGCTTTTATATAGCGAATGGCGCGTCACAGTTGCGTGGTAGCCGTCGGCTCCGCGTACGCAGCCGTGGCGAGGCGCAGCGAGTCACGTGATTCGATAGCTGCGAGGAGAGCGAGCGCCGTCGGCTCAACTCGCGCAGCTGTGGCGAGGCGTGGCCAGTCACGTGGCGAGACGTCAGAGCCAAGCCTCCGCTCCTCCTTGTTTGAAGGTCAAATTTCATAGCCACATGACCTTGAGCTTTTGTACGGCAGGAGTGTAGCTTTCGCTCTACAACTGAAAAATGAAACTACTCCCGCCAGTTGATTCAAAGTCGGAACATCCTTACCGAAGAGGACAGGATGCCACTGCATCGGACTGAATGGAAGTATAGCATAGGCTATTGGATCCGCGCTTGTAAATCTGTGTCGACGCAGGCATTTTACTGGCTAAATCGGCCGATGACGGCGGCACTTGTATTTTTTCCTACCGTGTATAAGATATGCCTTCGGTAAGAGTTGTCTCTTTGCAGTTCATCGTTCTGCGCCAACTGTTCTGGATAGAGTGCCTTCTGCAGAGTGCCTTGGATTCAGTAGTAACCAAAGAGTGCGAAAACAGAGCGCATAAAGCAGTTCATATGCTCATATCTGTGTCGCGAGAGTGAGGCGCTCGTCTCGGTAGAGCGCCTGCGCTGGTGAATGCGCTGCTGTTTCAAGGCGAGTCCGCAAAAATGCGAACAAGCATCAATTTGAGTAACAGCAGTACTTGTTTCAGCTTTCTGCAGCTCAGCGTGTTTGTGGCAGAGCATTGGAGTATACAGTTGAGCCTAAAGCAGGGCATTCAACACGGAGCTAGTTGGATAAACTAGCTCAGTAGTACGCCTGTTCTAGTTTCTGGTCAGTCACCAGCGAAGAAGAGCCGCTCACTTACCGTCGCACCTTTCAAGCATGCTAAAGCACGGAGGCAACCTTTCTGATACGATTAATGCCTCCATACCTGGGCATTCCCTCCACACAGATTTTATTTACCAGCTTCTTCTCGGCGAAGAAGCATCGCATGCGCGCTATGAAGTTTAGAATTCTTAAAGGCGCGCAAAAGGAACAATGTATTCGTATGAAGAGGAGGGCATGTCTTCGCTTTGTATTGCCAGAGGTAAATTTTAATGTTTTTTTTTCTTTTTTACAGCTAAAAGTGGCACTTTCTCGGAAGCAAGTGAGTGACTAATGACATTGTGAACTGCATGGAACAACATATTGTCGCATATATTAAGGAGCCCAAATTAAATTTTAAAGGAAAAGGGTGTGAAGAAGACGACGCAAATTAACCGAAGGATAAAGAAGAGGAAGAAGCATTCGGTGAGGTGGAGAGAGATGACTGGTAGAGAAGCATTCGGTGAGGTGGAGATAGATGATTGGTGGAGAAGAGAAGGAAGACGACGACAAGGCTTACGTGGACTAACACCGAGGCTATAAAAGGGCGAGCGAGAGCGGGGCACGAGGGGGGAACAGCAGAGAAGCGGAGGCTCCGGCGGGTCAGGGACAGTTTGGCTGGAAGAGAACGACGCCGGCTACTGCTCCGGTGAGCTCGCGTTCTACGACTCCGCATCGTGGACTTCCTGCCGTGCCTGAGCCCGTTCCGGAGAGTCAACAGAGGACGCTACCACCTGCTACGGCCAGGGGTGTCTCCAGTGCTGTTGCAACCCATCCGGGTGGTGCCCCCAACGCCAACAACACCGGCATCATCTCCACGGGCGCTTGGACCTGGAGCTTATACGACGCAGCCAGCGACGCCGCCACCAAAGCCAACACCGGCATCATCTCCACGGGCGCTTGGACCTTGAGCTTGTACGACGCAGCCGGCGACGCCAGCCCAAGCACGGCGAACGCCGCCTCGACGCCGCCTACTGGATCCATACAACGCCGCCGCCACACCGAACCAACCGTGAGCATGAACGTCGACCACGAATAGTAGAACGCTAGTAGTAGACGCTGGTAGTAGTGTGCCCGGGTCGTGTGTATTTATAGCCTTTGTGTGTTGTGTTAGTTTTGTTAGTTTTGTGTTCTAGTGTGTGTGTCGCTTAGGGTGTATTAAATGTGCGTTTGTGTGGGTACACCCGTCGCCTAGTCCATTCTTTCGGTCCGAGTGTTCTCCAGAGAGATCCGTGACAAAGATAAGTGGCGAGCCTATGCCAGGATACATTTCCTTTTTCTTTTTTGCTTTGTCTCGGATTTTTCCGATCTCTCGACGGCAGAAAGTATGGATTTGGCAAAAACGTTAGAGCTGGCGCTCAAGCTGGGGTTAAGCAAAGAAGAGGCGTTGCGTCTATATGACGAGGAGGGAAAGAGGCAGAGAGAGCAGTCTGATAGGCAGAGAGAGGAAAGGGCGCAAGCACGCGCAGACGCTCTCGAGGCAGAAGAGCGAGAAGCTAGAAGAGCTCGCGAGGCAGAAGAACAGGAGAAAAGAAGGATAGAACGGGAGAAAGAGTTTATTTTGTGGAAACAAGAGCATGTCGCGGGAGGATATGAGGAGATCACGGGCATAATAATAATAATTGGTTTTTGGGGAAAGGAAATGGCGCAGTATCTGTCTCATATATCTTTGGACACCTGAACCGCGCCGTAAGGGAAGGGATAAAGAAGGGAGTGAAAGAAAGGAAGAATAGGTACCGTAGTGGAGGGCTCCGGAATAATTTCGACCACCTGGGGATCTTTAACGTGCACTGACATCGCACAGCACACGGGCGCCTTAGCGTTTTTCCTCCATAAAAACGCAGCCGCCGCGGTCGGGTTCGAACCCGGGAAGTCCGGATCAGTAGTCGAGCGCCCTAACCACTGAGCCACCGCGGCGGGGAGATCACGGACAATGATCAGCGTTCCTTAGCGGGTACAGAATCTCCTAGACCAGCCAGAGTTTGCCCAAGGAAGTTGATGGCTCCTTTTGATGACAAGAGAGATGATTTGGATGCGTATCTGCAACGATTCGAGCGGATAGCTTTGGAGCAAGGCTGGGAGCGCTGTGAATGGGCCACGGCATTGAGCATGTGTTTAGTCGGAGAGGCGCTGAATGTTTTTGGAAGGATGCCTGCTGCTGATTCCATGGACTACGAGAAAGTCAAAAAGGCACTCCTCCAAAGATTCAGGCTTACGGCAGAGGATTTTCGTGAGAGATTTCGCACCGCGAAACCTGAGGATTCGGAAACCGCGAAGCAGTTTTCCTGCAGGCTGACCAACTATTTTGATAGGTGGCTTGATATGTCAAACACAGAAAAGAGTTTTGAAGGGGTGCGTGACAAGCTGGTCACAGAGCAATTTTTAGCGTGTTGCAGCTCAATGCTGGCGCTATTCCTGAAGGAAAGAAAGTTGTGTTCATTAGAAGAGTTCGCCGATACTGCAGACCAATTCCCCGAGGCTCAATGGTTAAGAAATTTGAGTAAGGCAAAGGAGGAAACCCAAAAGGCTTTAGAGACAGATGCGGCAAAACCAAGATCATATGGCAGTGCGTCTAAGGCGCCAGTAAGGTGTTTTCTCTGCGGCAAGGTGGGACACCGTGCAGCTGACTGTCGGACTAGTAGTGCTGCCCAAAAAACGCAGGTTGTGTGTCAAGGTTGTAAGAGGAGGGGTCATATTCTGGATGAGTGCCGATACAGAACGCAGGACCGAGCTGCATGCGTTGTCGACTCAAGGGTAGAACTTGTGACGCCACCCGTAGTTCCACAGCTGAAAGGAGAGCAAACGCCGCTGGAAAAGGAGGCAGTGAGTGGAACACCCAAGTCGAAAGCAGCAATGCCAGTGGTGGTTGGGCAAATAGGGGACCGTCCTATATTGGTGCTTAGAGACAGCGGAGCTAACACAGTCTTGGTTCGTAGAAGCCTGGTGAAGGACGAGGATCTTACAGGGGAAGCGTCGGCCGTCACTCTGGTAGACAGCACAGTAAGGTACCTTCCTGAAGCTAGGATTTTAGTGTCCACGCCATATTATACTGGGCAGGTAGTGGCAAAATGCGTAGATCAACCCATCTACGATCTCATCTTGGGGAACATTACGGGTGCAAGAGATGTCGAAGACCCCGATCCCGAGTGGAGGATGCTCGACGGTGAAGAACATCCAAAAGAGGAAAGGCCTGCGATAGCGCAGACGGGTGCAGTCAGTTTTTCGTCGGCAGTGGAGACAAGAGCTCAAGCGACAGCCCGAGCAACGCAGCGTCCGCTCTCTACTCCTAGTGCGATGTGCTTGAGCGTAACACCGGGAGAAATTGAAATTAGCCAAAAAGAAGACCCGAGCTTGAAGGCTTGCTTCGAAAGAGTCGGGGAAAAGGTGAAAAGAAAGAAGAGTCGGACGTCATTCGAGAATCAATTGGTAAATGGTCTTTTGCACAGGGAATGCGTATTTAGTTCAGGAACGCGGGTCCAACAGATGGTGTTACCGAGAGATATGCGAGAGACCGTGTTGCGCTTAGGTCATGACGCCATTATGGCCGGAGACCAGGGTGTTCAAAAAACGGTGTCTAGGATCACCGAGGAGTTCCTTTGGCCGGGTGTTCAGAGTGACATTGTGGGGCCAATCTCTCCAGTATCCGCCAAAGGCAATAGATATGTGCTTACTCTAGTTGACGGGACCACTCGTTATCCTGACGCTATTCCACTGAGAACTATTGACAGTATCCAAGTGGCGGAGGGTCTTGTGGAAATGTTTTCGCGTTATGGGTTCCCGAGGGAAATTTTGAGTGACCGGGGCTCGAACTTCACATCGGAGCTAATGAAGGAGGTTAACCGCCTTTTGTCAGTAAGACAGTTACTGACGACGCCTTACCATCCCATGTGTAATGGGCTTGTAGAGCGGTTCAACGGCACTCTCAAAAATATGATCAAGAAAATGTGCCAGGAGAGACCTACTGATTGGGATAGATATCTCCCAGCTCTTTTGTTCGCTTACCGCGAAGTACCACAAACGAGTCTTGGTTTCTCGCCCTTTGAGATGTGGTATGGGAGAACCGTTAGAACTCCACTTACAATACTCAAGGAGCTGTGGGCTAATAAAGAGATTGCATCAGATCTCAAGACCACATACACATACGTGTTTGAGTTGCGGGATAGGCTGGAGGAAACATGCAGGCTTGCACATCAAAGCCTGGAAAAGGCGCGTGAACGCCACAAGGGATGTTATGAAAAGAAAGCCATTCATAGATATCTGAATCCGGGCGAGAGTGTTCTTGTGTTGCTACCCATGGATCATGATAAGTTAATGATGCAATGGAAAAGCCCGTACCTTGTGACGCGGAAGAAAAAGGCTATCTATTATGAGGTATTGATAGATGGCATTAAGAAGGTTTCTCATGTAAATATGTTGAAGAAATATCAAGAAAGAGGTCCCGTACGGTGGTACGCCCCCAGGGCAGCGTGTTCGGTAGTGGCCGAGGAGACAGGTAAAGCTGCCGAGGTGTCCACGTTCAGTGGGAAGAAAAACGCAGGAGGGGATGAGGTACTTGAGAAGTCCAATTTGAATGCAGACAAAGGATTACAGCCCTACTCCAAATCAAGAGGGAGACGTTTTGGGATGGGCCAAGCCAAATTGAGGTCATGTGTCACAAATTAGACTTGTATAGCTAACTGGTCAGCTCTGGGTGTCTCTGGGATATATCATGTTGTTGCTGTGTTAATGTGTCTCTGGGATTTACCTTGTTGTTGTTGTTGCTATTGTTGGTGTTATGCGATCATACGAGGGAGTGGGTTGTGTACACGAACATGTTTATTAAGGACTCTGTACGGACAGCGGCAGTGGTGTGTTAGTGTTCTGAAAACGCAATTTGGTGTGCTGTGTTCGTGGTGTGCATTTGGTGTGTGCTGGACATATTCGGTGTGGTGTGTGCTGAGTCCAGAATCGCCACAGAAGATAGTCGTTTGGCTGGATGGTTTGAAGATGAGAATGACGTGAGCAGTTTTTCATGGAAAAACTCTTGAGAGAGGGGGCCCTACTTATCTTTGTCACGGATCTCTCCGGAGAACACTCGGACCGAAAGAATGGACTAGGCGACGGGTGTACCCACACAAACGCACATTTAATACACCCTACGCGACACACACACTAGAACACAAAACTAACAAAACTAACACAACACACAAAGGCTATAAATACACACGACCCGGGCCACACTACTACCAGCGTCTACTACTAGCGTTCTACTATTCGTGGTCGACGTTCATGCTCACGGTTGGTTCGGTGTGGCGGCGGCGTTGTATGGATCCAGTAGGCGGCGTCGAGGCGGCGTTCGCCGTGCTTGGGCTGGCGTCGCTGGCTGCGTCGTACAAGCTCTAGGTCCAAGCGCCCGTGGAGATGATGCCGGTGTTGGCTTTGGTGGCGGCGTCCCTGGCTGCGTCGTATAAGCTCCAGGTCCAAGCGCCCGTGGAGATGATGCCGGTGTTGTTGGCGTTGAGTTCACCACCCGGATGGGTTGCAACAGCACTGGAGACACCCCTGGCCGTAGCAGGTGGTAGCGTCCTCTGTTGACTCTCCGGAACGGGCTCAGGCACGGCAGGCAGTCCACGATGCGGAGTCGTAGAACGCGAGCTCACCGGAGCAGTAGCCGGCGTCCTTCTCTTCCAGCCAAACTGTCCCTGACCCGCCGGAGCCTCCGCTTCTCTGCTGTTCCCCCCCCCCACGCCTCGCTCTCGCTCGCCCTTTTATAGCCTCGGTGTTAGTCCACGTAAGCCTTGTCGTCGTCTTCTTCTCTTCTCCACTAATCATCTCTCTCTACATCACCGTATGCTTCTCTACCAATCATCTCTCTCCATCTCACCGAATGCTTCTTCGTCCTCTTCTTTATCCTTCGGTTAATTTGCGTCGTCTTCTTCACACCCTTTTCCTTTAAAATTTAATTTAGGCTCCTTAATATATGTGACACATATATGCAGTATATTTAGTTGTCACTTCGATGAACTCATTACTTTCTTTATTTCACAGGGCGAACATGAACTACTGACAGAGACAGTACTCTCGCATCAAATTGATATGAAAAACGTAAGATATCAGTTTTTCTTGTTGATGCTTGCTTTGTTGGCAAGGTGTCTCCATACCCTGCTTTCAACGACTTTTCAAAGAGATGCACGTAGTTAGTCATCAGCTGGTGTGGAAGCAAGCATGCAAACACTTTTAATTTTAATATACTTTGTGCAGATTCAAGCTCAATGCGAGAAGCACCACGAGGTGATAAAACAAATGACCTCAGATATGCAGGTAAGGCTAACAGCCTGGCTTTTCGCTGACACCCTTCACTCCAGTGAACTGTAACATCCTTTTCTGCGGAGAATGGTGAGGATAACGTTGCAACACGCTAGCCGCTGATAACGTGTTGCCAAGGCTACAGCGTGTGACATTTTTCCCGCCTATGGAGCCTGTCCGCTCAGCTTAAAGTGCTGGAGGCGCTATCTGTAATGGACGCGGTGGAATCAGAGCTTCGCTTCCTAGGTCTTATCATTGTCTTTCTTTCATTGTCTTTATTTTTCTCTTGGACAGAGAAGGAGACAGGACTAAAAGCTCGTAAGCTTGACAGAGGTCCTGCCCCCTTTATCAACTTATCTTACCTTATCATCTTTTAATTTTTTTCGATATTTCAAAAATTATGTTTTGAAGATGGCACAGTGCGACCGCGCATATGGGGAGTAGAGCATGAGAATATCAGCCGAAAACATTCGTAGACAGACGCATTTATCTGCTGTGAAAGCCATGACCGCCTTGTCTTTTGTCCCTCGTCATCTAAAGCCATCTTATGGCTTGTCTCTGCTCTGCTTGCACCTTCCTGAATAAGCAGGGCTTTAATTTGAATGCTGCAGCCCTACAAAAATGAATCGCAATACTTGAGCGACTTCTCTCAAGCAAGAAATTAGTTACACCAATTTAAGCCGTCTAGCGCCCAACGCTGTGCTTTATTAACTCACACACAGAGATGCGTCGATACACAAACATAAATTCAATTTTAAAAGGTAAGAATGTGACCTTCCTACATTCAGTTCTCGTGGAGTCCACAAACAGATACCATGATGAGATTAAACGAACTTGAGCGAAACTTCTTCAAAGAAAACGGGGAAACAGAAAACTCGCTTGGGGAAAAGAAACATGACCCCGCCGCGGTGGCTCAGTGGTTAGGGCGCTCGACTACTGATCCGGAGTTCCCGGGTTCGAACCCGACCGCGGAGGCTGCGTTTTTATGGAGGAAAAACGCTAAGGCGCCCGTGTGCTGTGCAATGTCAGTGCACGTTAAAGATCCCCAGGTGGTCGAAATTATTCCGGAGCCGTCCAATACGGCACCTCTCTCTTCTCCTTTCACTCCCTCCTTTACCCTTCCCTTACGGCACGGTTCAGGTGTCCAACGATATATGAGACAGATACTGCGCCATTTCATTTCCCCCCAAAACCAATTATTATTATTATTAACGAAACATTGCTTGCGGACAAGCAATGTGCCGACAGCCTCAGTAGAGAGACGCCAACAGGATAACTTGAACGCGAGCGCGAAAACGCAGAAGTAATAGCAAATTTAGGTTTATGGGGTTTAACGTCCCAAAGCGACTAAGGCTATGAGGGAAGCCGTAGTGAAGGGCTCCGGAAATTTCGACTTCCTGAGGTTCTTTAACGTGCGGTGACTTAGCACTGTACATGGGCCTTCAGAATTTTGCCTCCATCGAAATTCGACCCCCGCGGTCGGGTTCGAACCCGCGTCTTTCGGGTGAGCAGCCGAGCGTCATAACCACTGAGCCACTGCGGCGGCTCGGATCGCAAATTTAAGCGGGGTTGGTTTTATTAACGAGTTCTCGCCTCTCTGTACGCGACTGAATTCTTCTACTGGCGTTCCGGTTGACGCTTGCATAAAGTCACTCTGTTTAAGGCGCACTAGGTACTTGACGTGTATCTGCATCTACAGCGATTTTTTTGCGCCTGTTACGCTATGACATTTCCATACGCCATGTTCCAGGAAAACAACCTGTGCTGGCGGACGTGCTGTCAAGAGCTTTCGTCATAGGCACAGCAAATCACGTCGACGACGACGAAGTCGAAGCGCATGCAGTGAGTGCAGTCGGTCCCCTCATCAGCGAAACCACGTGGAAAAAACTGGCATCCCACACACGGAACGACACAGAGCTCGCCGCTGTTCTAGGGCACCTGGAGAACAGGGAGCGAATTGAAGGACCACTGAAGTCTTCCGCCACTGAACTGTCCGCGGTGTAAGAGGAGGGGCCCTTTTAAAAGCTGCAAGGTCGAGATTCCGGACAGTATGAGGCGCGAAATGTTGGCAGGAATTCTTCAGGGTCACATGGGAATTGTTGAGCTTGGCGCACGATGGCCTTAAGCTGCCTATGTGCCATAAAACCCAACACAACACAACACTCATGGGAATTGAGAACTTGACAAGTGCAAAGAAAGGGCATGGCGCCTGGTCTACCAGAACGGGAGGAACACTGATATCTAGACGTTTGTACAGGCATGTGCTCTATGTAGAAGGTAGGCTTACACGTCGCCACGGGAGCCTTTGATTATGCTCCCGGTATTAGGCTAACCTTGGTACCGTGTCGGCATTGACACTTTCAGCTACAGATATCCGTCATACTTATGCTTTTATGATGTCCTCTTCAATTCTCCCGAAGTCCAACAGCTCGCAGACACTTCAGCAAAAACCACTGTGAATGCAACAAGTGACATATTTTTCAGGTATGGCATACCTGTAGATGTATGCATTGACAAGGCACATCAGTTTCCAGGGTGAGAATTCACAATGTTTTCAAAGGTCTACGATTTCAACTGCGTAACTTTCAGCCGATACTTTCCCCGCTAAAACTGACTCGCCCAAGAAAAAAGCACAAGTGGTTAAGGGAAACTTGAACAAAACCAAAGAAACCAAACAAAACTTTAGGCTTGGCTTTCTCGCCTGCAGCTCAACTACACTGGAATGCTCGGAACGAACAGCGCTTCCAGACGTGCAGATCAAACAAAGCCAGCTGGCTGGCAAGCACGACCGAAAAGACTACTCAAGAGGGCCACACCCACCGCTCTACGACGGCGACATGTTCGGAACAGACGACGGCCCATCGGCAAGCAAGCCTCAGGTTCTGCGGTCGTCTGGTCAACTAAGCTCTTACGTAGTCGAGACGGCATACGAACAGGTGTTGCGACGCAACTATCGCGAGCACCTAGAGTTGTTCCCACCCGATGCAACTAGAGAACCTTTTCGCCTCAGCGGCCCTCATTTACGACCACGAAGACAATTTTCTAGCATGCGCTACCCCTACGTGGCCGCGACACGACCCAGTCGTGCCGCGGAATCCAACCTGCACAGCGAGCATTGCGCCATGTTCCCAGTCACCGGTGACACTCCGGAGGTCAACAAGACAACGTAGACCACCTCGACGATTAATGTATAACGAGAACTTTCAACAAGTGCCGTGACTTTATTCGGTGCTCTGATCTCTGACTCATTTTTGAAGCCCAAGGGGTATTTGTTTTAATTTTGTCTTTCCTGTTTTCGCAGATAAAGAGCTGTCCTTGACCTACGAATTTTTTTGTTGTTTAAAAAAAGGGGATGTATAATAATCGGTATCACAATTAGCGCAGCATGCAGCGCTCGTTTTGATAGTGGCGAGATACCAGAGGCTACCTACGTAGAGTGCGACATGTCGTTTGTGCTGTACAGAAATCCTTCACCCGTTCGTTATCATATCAGACCTTAACCGCGATGGTGTTTCTTGCGGTTACAACGGCTATATATCTGTGCGTTTTGTGTCTAAATAAAGCAGTTGTGAGTTGCGCTCAGTCCCGTCTACCTTACTTGTGTACGTATGTGTGTTTCGCACCTTTAACCAAAGATAAAAAATTACCAACTACCCCAACAAGACGTTCTTGCAGGCAAAGGGCTGGTCTTCGTATAGCTAGGTCTGTGTCATTTTGTCTGTGGAGTGTTCTGTTTATTATTAATGGTCATAGAAGAAGCTCACACTTAGGCATGAAATCCAAAAAAGCAGCCTCGCGTGCAATTATACTGGTTCTTTTCTTTCATCCTTGATATAGTGGTAAACCAGGTTTACCGGTCTTTTGTCTTTTCGAGCAAAATGAGCTTCGCCGTCACCGTGCGACATGAATTATACTAATTTACCTCAGAACAAAACATTCTAGCATACAAGTTGCTAAGTAGAATTTTGTTCAAAGGACAAACACTTGCTTTAGACGGGAAAAAAATTAAAATCAGACCAGCCTGAATACTAAAGAAATTTTTTCGATGAACGAGGCCGACTCATCGAGTTAGAAGCTGAATGACGTAAGCTGTTCAAATTTGCCGGAACTCAATCCCGTGTGACAGTGCCCTTCGAGCTGTTGAGCTCGGGTCATCAGAAGCAGTTCATAACTACGGAGTTTGTTCCAAGGAAGCCCACGATGATCAAAAACGGCAGAGTGCGTGCCTCCTGCTTTCAAGCTGCGATTGGAGAAGGCCCCGTGTCTGACGTCATGGCTGTCGGGGCCAATCATAAGTGGCAGCCAGAACCACCATCTGGAGAGGTTGCGGGTGCACAATTCTTCACAATTAAAGATGTTCGCGTGCAATTTTGGCTTTTTTTTTCTGCATTATACTCGTCGACCAGCGCATAAGATTCATCCAATGGTAGATTTAACTCAATTTTCATGAAAAACATTTGCACAATCCTTAAACTCTAAGCGCCATTTCGTTATTCATGTTTCGAGAAAAGACAAAATGAACAGGAGCGCCTTGCATGGAAGATTGGTTTATTACGATTATTTGTCGTCTGCATGATTCCTTCAAGCTTCCGTAACCCCAGAGCCACGTCGGTACTCCCCTATGTTTTCCACAGGCACTGGAGAGCACGCCTGTCGCTTATTTCTGCAGATAAACTAAATCTTCTTTAGGCTCCGCGCGCAGACGCTTGCAAAACGCAACACGACGACAGAACCGAACCGCTCCTCACCGCAACGCAAAAATTTCACGCGCTTAGTGGGCCAAGCGGCCTGCCCGCTCGACAACACCAAGAGAGGGCGCTACAAACGAGTTATATTATATATTACTAAAAAACATATATGAGGCAGTCTTTCATGAGGAAAAAAATTATTAAGTTGTTGTAATTACTAAATCACATTATTAATTAATATGAAATATTATTTCCTGCAAGTAGTTTATGAGAGCCGCCGCACTTCTTTGGCGTCTTTCAACTGCACTTAAAAACTGATGCCGCTGGCAATAGGTTTTGCCGAGCATTCGGCTGTTTCTTGCGCTACCATGTCCCTCGCTCTGCGAACCGGCACTGATAAGCGCCCGCTCTATCCGGTCTGTTTTCGCTGCGAACGCCGTAGCGCGTGCCTGCAAAAGGACAGAGAAAACAACAAAAAGATCTGCCGGGAGTTTATCATTCGTCGCTGTAGAAACCAACCAGCTCCTATCGCGCTTCGGTAGTTCCTCTGTCACGCTAGACACAGCACTGGGATCTCAAGAAGAAGGTACGTCGCTTTTTTCCTTCCTTAAGTCAAAACTGAAATTCGCATGCTTCCCTCAGTTTTCTGCTACTTCTCCTGTTCAAATCGCAACCACCTTTCTGTCAGCAACGCTTTGGGCGGCGGACCCTTTTGTACGCCGAGTTTTGACGTCATGTTGTTCCAAGCGTAGGATGCAACCATTGCCACCTGCGCCACCCAAATAGATTTTGTTGCATATCTCGCGATTCCAGCTTTGTTCACAACTGTTCCTAATAATTGTTGTGTTTAATGGATCGCGGCAGTCTTGTCGGCCGCTCAACCGTGAGTTAAACGCATGTCGCGTTTTCAGTACCCAGTGAAGGCTAGTTTCGTCCCCGCTGTGTATTAGGCCTCGCGAAATCTTGCTTTCTATTCTGAATAACGAAGCGCACCGATGCGTAGTCCTTTAAGATTAGCGGATTCGCTTGAAAACACGTCACGTCCTGCTCGACCGTGTGTAATCTTAGTACTGAGGATGACCTGCTTGCTCGGTGGGTTTTTTTTGTGTGTGTGTGGTAAAAAAAAATCAAGGAAACATTCATCCCTGGTGCCTTGCTTTTGCTGTCAAAGACCAGTGGCATGCTCTAATGCGAGCACATTCTCTTGGTAAAATCTGTACTTCGTTGGGATCCAGATGAAAACATTCAAAGCATCAAGCGTGAAGTTAATTTGGGGTGAAACTTGATAACGTTCGCGCTTCGATGAGCTTCAATTTTTTTAGCCCCGTGCAGAAACAGGCAGCACGAATTACAGACACGGCGTCAGTGCAGGCTTGTTATCAAACGTTAAGCGTGACTTATCTGCCAAAGGCGCCTTCTAGATTATTCCGGTGGACAAGGCATATCGTGTGCACACTGCTGTACTGGAAAAAAAACCATATGCTTTTAGTTCCGCGACGCCTGTCCGCACGACTGACATTGTTCTTGCTACCCTTGTATGCATCATTCAAGTTTATACCTGATAGCTTTCTAGGATAATTTATGCTGTGAGTGACTGCATTCTTGATTATAGATTCAGTGGCGTGTATGAATAAGCATGCCTTGTCATAACGGCACAAAATCCTAGGGCGCAGTTTTTTACCAAATGTCTAATCTTCAACTGTGTGTCATTCTTATTGGCCCCATTGAGTTGCGGTCCGTGTTGCTTGCCTAACCTGCTTCGGAGTTCGGTGCGTTTCGCTGGTGAAGAGCGATAACGCTTTTGTTAGCGATCAGTGAATTTAGCTCCCTGTCATCAATACGTGCCCAGTGCATGGCGTTGCGGAACTCCGTGCCTATCGTACAATCAAATACAAGTGTTTGTTTAAATGTAGCCCCAAGCCTCGTAATTTTCACGAAATCTAGAGAAACAAAGGCGTATAATGTATTAGGTGTACAGTTGCGTCGTTTAGCGCGCATATGCTGCTCAAGCTATCGATTTCTCGCCAGATTTGAGCTTTGCAATTCGACAACGACGTACGCAATCAATGCGTGCAAGGGCTAGTGGCCCGAAATGTCGATGCTATCATCGCAACTGGGCAGTGTCACCGCACTCCGCTGCTATATAGTGCCATTCATGGGGTGCACTGTGCTTATGCGCATGACGTTCTCACGGGAGTACATGTCTTAATCAGGCGTCTTTGTAAACCCTAGTTAAAACGTGAGACCTTGAATTTTTCGTTTTGCTTGTTGCCTACGAATCAGTAGTTCGCAAACATTCTGAAATACTCGCGAAGAAATTCAGCATTTTTAGGGGGAACAAGTGATTGAAAGATTAAAGAAAGAAAAACGCAAGTGACGGCTATACGCAGCTGCTCTAACGTAGCAAACCCATAGCAAGTCCTCGGCTTACTCAGCAATGAATGACCCTGGTCGCTGACCCTGCTACCTCACCAGTCTCATGGAGTGTCGACTGAGGTGTGCAAACGGACTACAAACAGGGAGATTTTGACATAGGTGGGGGCCTCCTTTCATAATAAAATTCGTCAGTATTTGTTCTATTACATTGTACGTGAAAAATCCTTCCACTGCAAAAATTATTGCTATCGAGGAAGGTCATAAGCGTTACGTGCGTTTTGAGTGCAGAAGGGGCAAGGAGGATTTTGCGAATGAGCAAAGTGGTCTGCTGTAATGATAAAGCTGTCACTCTTACGATATAGGACCGGGGGTTCAGGTAGAGACATTCTTTTCCCGAGCCTCGGCCTCCATTCATTGTGTCATTCACCTAATCATAACACTGGATTCATCTGTCCTCTACAGGCTTGTTAAAGGAGGTGAAGTGGACATGACGCAGGAAAATGTTCCTTGATCCTTTTCGCACAAAACTGCAGGTGTAGTCATTAAAACGCTATAGGCTGTGCACCTGCTGCAAGACTAATGTTTCGGCCCACTCCCTCTTGGAAATACTTGCAGAATTATGCCAACCAAGGTGCTGTTGCGTGGCTTCGACCCCGAAATCCCTGAAGGTCAGATTGTGACCTTCTGCGACGATTTACCGCCAAACGTCGTGTGCGCACAGTGCGACAACGTCTCGGCCATTCTCCACAAAGATCCCAAGGGTCACGCATACTGCACTTCCTGCATGAATATGTGCAGCAACGGGGGTTGCTTTGAATGTCCTGAGTGCAACAGAAAGGTCCACTTCTCACAAGTGAGGAACAAGTTTGTCCCAGTCTTACCAGGATCTTTTTTCTTTCATTCAAATGATTGCGCAAACTGCAAACTTTCACATTCTTCTGTCTGTTACGCGACATTGTGCTCCCGCATGACATTGGTGGACGACGAGTGTTTCTATACATAAACGCACATGAAGATGTGAATGTCCTACTGATATCCTAATAGGGTCCGAAAAATCTCAAACTGTGATCAGCCTGAGCAGCCCGGACTATTTTCCAGTAAACCCAGGCAGCCACATGTTGGTTGGTTGTATAGTTTAACATCCCAAAGCGTCTCAGTCAATGAGGGACGCCGCAGTGGATGGCTCCGTATAATTTAAACCACCTGGGATTCTTTAACGCGCACTGACATCGCACAATACACGGGCCTCTAGAATTTCGCCTACATCCAAATGCGACCGCCACGGCCGGATCAAACCCGTGTCTTCCCGGTCAGCAGATAAGCACTATAACCACTGAGCCACCGCGGCGGATGAGGGAAGCCACGTGTAGTTAGATGATGCAGCTAGTGCACTCCCCAGCCCATTTAGAACCAGTCCCCGTCTTGTAATCCACTTGCGCTGTTGCTATGTTGGCGGCGCCTTAGTAAAGAAAAATAAGATACTAGCTCGCACACGTGAAAAACAAACGGCAACTGTTTCCGCTTAATGCTGTAAAACGTTCCAGCGTCTGAAAAAGTTAATTGGTTCATAATAATATGCACTTTTCATACTTCAGCATCTGCACGTTATAAAAATATGTAGCTCGATAATTGCAGAAAAGCCACCCTGAACCATGAATGGACCATACTCTGTTAGTGGCGAGAATTTTTTTTACCATAAAAAAATTTCCACTACATTTACTGATACTGATCCGGAGTTCCCGGGTTCGAACCCGACCGCGGCGGCTGCGTTTTTATGGAGGAAAAACGCTAAGGCGCCCGTGTGCTGTGCGACGTCAGTGCACGTTAAAGATCCCCAGGTGGTCGAAATTATTCCGGAGCCCTCCACTACGGCACCACTCTCTTCCTTTCTTCTTTCACTCCCTCCTTTACCCTTCCCTTACGGCGCGGTTCAGGTGTCCAACGATATATGAGACAGATACTGCGCCATTTCCTTTCCCTCCAAAACCAATTATTATTATTATTATTATTATTATTTTATTATTATTATTATTATTATTATTATTATTATTATTATTATTATTATTATTATTATTATTATTATATTATTATTATTATTATTATTATTATTATTACTGATATTTACTTTAGAATCCTCCAGTAATATAGAAGTTTCTAATTTCTGCTCACTTTTCTTATATTCCAGCTCATTGTAGATCGATCAACCCGGGACAGAATCAAAACAATGAAAGTTATCTGCCCTAACGCCGTTCCGGGAAATCCAGTACAAATAACTTTCAATGCCATCAAGGTACGTAAGGTCACTCGGCACTGATTTTTCGGTGCATTGACAATTCTTTGCAGTACAAATTGCTGAAACACTGGGATGTTTGCTCGGAACTGGCACAGACATAAACTCTCTGCAAGCACCTCAGATGCGAACAGTGCCTATACGACTTTACCGGCACCTGTTTTCTAAATTGAAACTGGCCTTTTATAAGAAGTGTCTTCTGGAGCGTTCCTTGGTGGACTTCGTTCATTTACAAATTCCGCAAAGCAACGAGCTCCCTCATAGGAAGGCGGGCACACTGCCCTCTGTGTATGTATGTGCCATCCTCCCTCTGTGCCTGTTTCGCACAATTTGACAATGGCCTTTCATACTTAAAGGGACACTGAGGAGAACTCTGTCATTTTTTTTTTGTTAGCAAAATCTGATAGTTCCGCATTTCATGGCTTTGTTGCCGCTAGTCCGGACGCGAAAGATGCATTTATTTCAAAGAAATTCGGATTCGAAGATGAAAAAGTTTTTCCCGCCGCTCTGATTCAAACTCAGGGAACTCTTATGACGCCACGGCAACTCTTATGACGTCTCAGAACGGAGTGACGTGATACGTGACGTAAACGCAGACTCCGTGATTTCTGACGGCTAGCGGTGCGGTGCACAACCTTCCTTTGCCAGCCTCAGAGATTCGTGGCTTCCATGAAGTAAGGAAAATTCCTCCAAGGTGGCGCCTCTTGTCCTAGGAAGTCATCACGCTTGTACTTGCGAGATTGGCCTGTGGCGGCGACACCTGTATTTTGGTTCTTGCTATTTTCTACATTACAAGAGCTTTGTTTTCAGTAGGAGTGGCGTTTTTGTGATCAAGAGCTGCTATTCTATCGAAACAAGCCAACTTCAATTTCTCCTCAGTGTCCCTTTAACTTCAGTGAGATTTTCTCCCATAAATAATAGGGTTATTAATACGGTTTCTTCACTTTTGTCTCGTAATCGCTTTGTTGTAATTTTTTCACACACCCCTGGAGTACCACTCTCTTGATGCCAAAAACAATTCTTCTTAATTTTCCTCTTAGGCCCACCTTACCCGATGCTCTTGCGGCCAGGTTGCCGACGCTCCGGCCGACAGTGAACAGCCAGCTTCACCTTCATCTCTTTCGGTAACGGGCATCCGTATTTTGTTCTGCTATTAACCTTTTGTTTGGCACTTACTTGTTGCATCGATACGACAAGTAAAAGTATACTGCTGCTCAAGAGTTTACAGGGGATAGCTGATTGAGCGAAAAAATGCAGACGCAAGCATCTTATTGCAAGAACGCAGACTTTTCCCGGGGCACTCGCAGGACATCGGCGCAGAAGGCATTTTACGTCAAAATTCAGAGCTATGGGCCGCCCGGTTATCACCGGTGTGAATCTCTTAAACCCCTCTTCAATTTCTCTCGCTTTTGTTATCCTTATTACAAAATAGAAACTTGGCTTTGAGCCTCAGGCATAGGCACTTAAGTCGCTCTCATTTTCTGGTTGCAAGTAAGCGAAATATCTCGAGGTACTTTATATTTACGAACTTCTGCTGAGTACTTATTGAGCCCAGCACAGAGGTACTGGGCTGCGCATGCACTTCCATTCTTCTCGACTGCTTCGTGCAGTTTAGCTCAGAAACTTAATGTGTTTAGACGCGTTGTCATGCCGCGTGACGCATGGATAACGTTCTTTTTTGCCAAACATCGATATTCTGGCGAAAAGTTTAATCTATTCGCAATCATTGTGTACTTGTCATTGTTCCCTCCTTAACTCTACTCTGAATCGCTTTTAAGATTCAGGTTCTGTACCTCTTGTACCTGAAGTACGTCCCCATAATGCACCACCCACAAAGCAATTTTGTACGCAAGCTTTTTTTGTATATATTTCCTATACGCCGCCTTTTCAGATGTCTTCAAAGACGATATTTAAATGCCCCAGATGCAAGGAAGACTTCACCAAGAAACTTGTCGGCGCACATGTAAAAACTTGCAAAGGTCCCCGAAAGCTCGAACAAACCCAGCTGCAACAAGTCTCCAACCATCAGGTCTCCAGTCCTGATGTAAGTGCAGCCGTATTAATTTTTAAGACCGGTAGCTCTTACTCATCACGTTTCAAGATTTCGTGGGGTCTGCTACCGATGGATGGATGGATGGATGGATGGATGGATGGATGGATGGATGGATGGATGGATGGATGGATGGATGGATGGATGGATGGATGGATGGATGGATGGATGGATGGATGGATGGATGGATGGATGGATGGATGGACGGACGGACGGACGGACGGACGGACGGACGGATGGATGGATGGATGGATGGATGGATGGATGGACGGACGGACGGACGGACGGACGGACGGACGGACGGATGGATGGATGGATGGATGGATGGACGGACGGATGGACGGACGGATGGATACGGCTGAACCCTTTAAATCCGGCGGTGGCTCTAGTCACTTAGCCATGACATGAAATTTTACTCTTCTCTTAATTTTAGCCACCAATCAGGTAACCTTCGCTTGGTTATTTCTCCCGCTTGAAATCTACTTTCCCTTCACTGCCCTTAAACCCCAATGCCTTGGATAAATCAGCCCCGCGGCTTTCCACTGTAGGGTGAGGCCCTTTACAGAAAAGTATCAAGTGTTCAGCCGTTTCCTCCTCCTCTCCGCACGCAACGCACAACGTGTCTATCTCGTGGTACCTGACTCTATATATCTTAGTCCGCAAAACTCCCGTCCTGGCCTCAAACAACAAAGAGCTTCCCCTACAATTATCATAGACATTTTCTTTGGCAATTTCCTGCTTAAAAATCCTGATGTTCCCAGTGCTGATTTCATCAGCATCCCTGTTTTCCACAGAGCTCTCTCTGTTTCTTTAACCCTTTTCTTAACTAATAATGTCTGATTTGCCCCCCTACTGCTGTCCAGATATTTGCTTGTCAATTTTCAGTTCGCTTTTTCCATGTCGTGTCAATATTCCTTATATACAGGTATCTGAAAAGTTTCCTAGCCCACTGCTTTTCCCCATTTTTCTCAATCGCTCCTCAAATGCTATCTTACTGCTAGCTTCTCTGCTCTCGAACGACGCCCATCCCATATCACCCTGTACCCCCTGATTTGGTGTATTGCCATGTGCTCCCAAAGCTAGCCTCCCTACGCCAGGTTGTTTAATTTCTAACCTTGCTTGAACATCTGGTCTCATGCACAGGGCCGCATTACCGAAAGTCAGGCTAGGAACCATCACCCCTTTCCAGATCCCCCTTACCACTTCATACCTATTGTAATTCCGCAGTGCCCCATTTTTCATGACAGCTGCATTCCTGCTAGCTTTATTCATTACATATTTTTCATGCTCTGTCAGATGCTCAGCCCCGTTATTTATCCACATCCCAAGATACCTGTACTCATCCACTACTTCCAGTGTGAACTCCTGTATTCTATGCTCGCCGACATCGTCATTAAATATCATGACTGCAGATTTTTCCTTAGTAAACTTGAAACCTAATCTATCTCCCTCTGTACCACATATGTCTATCAACTTCTGTAAATCTTCCATGTTGTCAGCCATTAGCACTATATCATCGGCGTATATTAGTCCCGGCGTATATTAGTTTCTTGAGTTATCTCTATTTCATATTTTTTCTGCACCAGGAAAAAAGTAAAGGCGCCGGGGACAAGACTTTTTCCCAGGATAGCAACAGCTGCAAAGTGAGTGTCGATATTCCGTCGCACAGCCTTCCTTTGCTACATCAACGAGACCCCTCTTGCTTAGTTATTTTCATTTACTTACCATCCAGGAGCCGACTCTCGAAGGCGAAGACAAACCACCAGCGAAGTTTGCGGATTCTTTCAGCGTAAGTGTATAAGTGCACATTTTGATTTGCATGGCTTCGCCCACCCTTTCTTCAACTTGCACAGACTTAGTGGGCTGTTTACTGTTTCTGTTTTGTCCCTATTTATGCATATACCAGACGCATAAAAGATTATCAAGACGTTATGTACAGCTAGAAGCAATTGAAGACGGGAGCGCGTGGCCTCGGCGCTTCGCAAAGCGCTGCCACCGACAGGCATTGAGAATGGGTAGCACGAGGGGCATGTTCGAAAAGAGCAGCCGGCTATGCTTATTGGGCATACGCTGGTTAATGGGGGTTTAACGTCGCAAAGCGACTCACGCTATGAGGGACGCCGTAGTGAAGGGCTCCGGCAATTTCGACCACCTGGGGTTCTTTAACGTCCACTGACATCGGACGGTAGACGGGCCTCTAGAACGTCGCCTCCATGCAAATACGACCGCCGCGGCCGGGATCGAACCCGCGTTTTTCGGGTCAGCAGCCGAGCGCCATATCCACTGAGCCACCGCGGCGGCTGTGGCGTGTAATACCAAGGCAAGATAACTGATGTTCGCTAAGGGTAACAAAATGTATCCCAAGAGAAGACAAGCGTAGTTGGAATGGTAGGTAGTCAGATTAGGTGTCTGGTACGTGATTAGAAAGATTTGGGGGATATATTGACCGCACCTTACGCAGGAGGTTAGTCGCACCTAGTGCACTTAGTAGCTCCTAGTGTTAGTATCAGTTCACACTACTACATCAGTGGCGTCACGGAAACGAGGATCACCTTATACAGCACCCGCCACGGTGGCTCAGTGGTTAGGGCGCTCGGCTACTGATCCGAAGTTCCCGGGCTCGAACCCGACCGCGGCGGCTGCGTTTTTATGGAGGCGAAACGCTAAGGCGCCCGTTTGCTGTGCGATGTCAGTGCGCGTTAAAGATCCCCAGGTGGTCTAAATTATTCCGGAGCCCTCCACTACGGCACATCTCTTCCTTTCTTCCTTTCACTCCCTCCTTTATCTCTTCCCTTACGGCGCGTTTCAGGTGTCCAACGATATTTAACACAGATACTGCTCCATTTACTTTCGCCAAAAAAAACTATTATTATTATTACCTTATAACAGCGGTTGCTGACACTAGCCACATTCTTAGCCGCCGCGGTGGCTGAGTGGTTACGGCGCTCGGCTGCTGGCCCGAAAGACGCGGGCCCGGCCGCAGCGGTCGAATTTCGATGGAGGCGAAATTTTAGGGGCCCGTGTACTGTGTGATATCAGTGCACGTTAAAGAAACCCAGGTGGTTGAAATTTCCGGAGCCCTTCACTACGGCGTCCCTCATAGCCTGAGTCGCTTTGTGACGTTAAACCCCCATAAACAAAACCAAACCAAACCAATGGCTTTAGTTACAGAGCCATAGCTGAAGAGTTACTGTTTATTGGCTCGTCAGTCACTAAACTGACCATGTGTCATGTGTATCTGTGGGTAGACTTTTCTGATATTTTGCTTTTTCTACGACTTTTTCTAAAGGAGCATCCGCCCAGTGTTATTGACAGTCCTTTTGAACGGGCTACGGATCCCCGCCTCGTAAGTGTCCTTCATTTTTACTGTCTTACGCGAATGGCAACCTGGGCCCGTAACAGCTGCCATCCGCGGTGGTACAATGTGACTATGCCGTTCGGCTACTGAACACAATGGGGGGAAACCAAAACCCCGCTGCAATAGGCCGCATTTCAACGGAGGCGATATGAAAAAGCACCCATCTCCTCTGTGTTCTAAGAGCCTGCCGAAAAACCAGTAGAGGCCAAATTTTTTTGACGTCAAATTTTGTTTACAATTTTCCGCATGCCATTTCGTACATGCCTAATAAGGAAGGCCGTCTACCTTACGTGCATACAACTGGGTGGCGTTCAAAAGCGCTCAATTGCCCTTGAAATCGTCCGTGCTGTTTAAACGTAACGGAGCACTGTCGTCTGGTGTGCCAGACAAAACGCTGCATCTGGCTAAGATGTGTAGTTTTTTTTGTCTGTGCAGAAATGGGTTCTGAACTCCTAAAGGTTTGTCTGAAAGGCGGTCATTTCTTTCGTGCATTGGTAGCTTTTGGTACAACTTTCTGTATTTCGCTCGAAAGCTTGTCCGCAATGTGAAGCTTCACGGAGCAGCCGCTACGCGTACCCTGCGTTCGCCAGGTGTCTCCACCATCGGACTGCGGTCAGCGCCGCCACACGAGAAGTTCTGCGTCTTCGTCAAGAATGGTCTCCCGCGCCGTAGCGTAAAGCGCAAAGCAAAGGCGTCGGTCAGCAGCGCTTAACTACTCTTTTCTTGGAAACGAAATTCAGCGCTACGTAGCATTTTAAAACGAGTACACAGGAAGACAAGGGTTACTTTGTCAAGAAAGCAATGCATCCATAACTGCCCCTGAAACGTGTTTTGTTAAGCGAGCATTCACATGCTCAAAACTGCGCGATATAAACCTATAAGTGTTGTCGGAGATTTCTTTCAAGGAGAAAACATTGGGAGGGCACGAAACATTTCGAGATGTTTGAAACGAACAAAACATATTTCTTGAAAGCGCCCGAAAGGTCCTGCCATCATTCAATGAAGGAAGTTTTCATTTGCAGCTGTCGTGGTTAGGAAGAGCATACTTCCCAAAACAGGTTGTTGTAACTATAACAATCACGAAAAGCATGTGCCGCAAAAGAAAAATGAGGACAAAGATGAAAAAGAAGCATAGGTAGCAAGAAAAGCCGGAGCCAGAAAAAAATCAAACAGGATGGCATACCATACATTCACAAAGTGTCCCGTCACCTCAAGAATGTAGGATCTCGCTTCAATGTTACTCATATTCCCGGCTCACACAAAACCGTCTAGACTGTGCAGAAAGATGCTCCCCCCCCCCCAAAAAAAACATAGGACTGCAAGATGCATGATATAACATCAAAAGAAGTTTGTGCACTGCAAAAAGGCATAGTGCATCAGGTTCTATTGTCATGCGGAAAGTGCTATATTGGCCAAACAGGCTAATGCGTAAATGAGGGCCTGGATGGAAATTATCGCTAGGTAGGGCTAGCCAGTTATGGGCACATGGCATGACATTGTAGTTCGCGCCAGGAGTGTAGTCCTATCTTTAAGCCTTTGCCGATTATGTACTCGCACAGGAATCAGCCGTGCCGGCCGATTTTTGAGGCCAGGTAAATTCTTCGATATGGCCGTGTTTGTTTCAGTGCTCCTTCAGTAGCCTTACCACATAATGAATGTAAGTTCTTTATGGGGAACTGATATGACACGGTCGCGTTTGGATTTTGGCACCTGTGGCATTGAAGTTGTATTTGTCATGTCTGAATGATCATCCTGATTGTGAAAGCATAATACTTTTTTTTTCAACCCCAATAAAATTCAGTTGAAGTTCGCGTCTGTCTGTGTCCCCTTTCATTTTCTGTCTTGTGTGTGCGCAATTATTTCCAGAAGTCTGTCTTTATGCCTCTCACTCCTCTTCATTCGAAAAATGTGGGAATGAGTTGGAAAATGTGTTTCTGCGTGTATTATGCTTGAAAAAGGAGGTCATATTTGTTTACGTGGTGTCTTCATTTATAGTTGCAGCTCACTCAGCAGCTCGAAGAGGCACGGAAAGAAATGAGCGACCTGAAAGACGAAAACGGGAAGGTGAGTACAATGAAGTTTCACACATATTTATTCAAATACTGAGCTTGAAGGTGCAAAAGCTAATGGAATTGTCCAACACACTCGCCAGTATGATAGTGTGCGCCTCTTTGATGTTGCGGTTTTATTGCTACGCCATTCAACAGCCCGGAGTCTTGAAGGTGACCTTAGTAGTGTAGCTAATTGTATGTTCTGGCACCATGATGCTGGAGGCTTTGAAATATCGGATTCATTGCGCTGCGAAACACTAATCAAAGTTGCCGAAAATTATCCCGACACTGTCATGATGATGATGGTTGGGATTGCATCAAGAAATGAAAATTCTAGAGCACCTAAGAGGTCACATACGGAATCCTTTACCTGGTAAAGGGACACTGAGGAGAACTCTATCAATTTTTTTTTTTTGCTAGCAAAATCTGACAGTTCGCCATTTCATGGCTTTGTTGCCGCTTGTCCGGGCGCGAAAGATGCATTTATTTCAAAGAATTTTGGATTCGAAGTTAAAAAAGTTTTTCCCGCCGCTCTGATTCAAACTAAGGAAACTCTTATGACGTCACGGCAACTCTGATGACGTCTCAGAACTGAGTGACGTGAATCGTGACGTAAACGCAGACTCCGTGATTTCTGACGGCTAGCGGTGCTGTGCGCAACCTTCTTTTGCTAGCCTCAGAGATTCGTGACCTCCATGAAGTAAGGAAAATTCCTCCAAGGTGGCGCCTCTTGCCGAAGAAGTCATCACGCTTGTACTTGCGAGATTGGCTTGTGGCGGCGATACCTGTATTTTGGTTCTTGCTATTTTCTACATTACAAGGGTTTTGTTTTCAGGAAGAGTGGCGTTTTGTGATCAGGAGCTGCTATTCTATGGATACAAGCCAACTTCAATTTCTCCTCAGTGTCCCTTTAAGATATCCGCGGTCGCCTAAATCTAATTAATTGTCCTTTTACTTCCAAGGGCACATTCTTGCTTTTTGTTTCTTTTCCCTACGTTCTTTTGGGTAGGTAGCCACCTGGGCTACCTACCTGGGCTACTTCGGTGAGAACGCGACGTTCATGATTCGACGAATGTGTATTATAACCGGTAAATTCGCCGCCAGATTGCGAAAATGGCGCTTAAAGCGACCTCTTCTGTGCTAGGTTATTCTATGTCGTCTAAATGGGTAGCAATATAACTTCAAATCGAAGCAGCGTGCGAAAACAAGACAAAGAAATGCATGAACTTGGCGCTCTGCTTCTGCCGTTTTTCCACCGTCCCGTTTGTACACAACGTTTTCCTTTGGTAATGAACCAGTAACAACTAGCCCATCTAGTCATTCTTGCGTCACGGCAAACCTTTTTGGCTCTTTTTCACGAACACAGACAGTACTTTTTTCATAAATGTAGGTTAGACGAGTGCAATAGTTTAGCCTAAAGCACAACGTTTGATTAAAAATGAATGGAAAAAATACTAGGCTAACTTTCAATAGTCAGGGATGAGAACAGGAGTTCACGATATGTAGCCAAACATCTCCAAACAAATACATCTTCTTATGAAAGGTATTGAGCGCAGATCCGGGCCACAAGAGTGGAGTAAACGCAACAAATAAGAATGGGGTGGAGTGGAGTGCATTTTCACAGGTACTCACAAATCATGAACGCCACTTCACCAGAATAGATTCAAAAGAAAAGATTCTAGAGAGGACTGTCTGGATGGGGAAAGGAATTTAAGTTCAAGGCGTGGTGTACAAGATCCCCTGCTCGAAGTGTTCGACATTGTGCAGGCGCGGACATTAGCAAACGGAGCATGCGGTTCCATTCTAAGTATAATGATGCCTTATCCACCGAAAATTAAGAAATATCGTTCGTCCATGAGAAAGTTCACTGGCGACGCCCACAAGACTGCACTAACCATAGCTCGCAGTTTCAATCAGGCAAGGCGTAAAAACGTTAGAAGGCAATATTGTGCTCAGTTTACTTTTGTGTGCACCTGTACATTGGCGGAACCAAGAATTTCGCCGGGAGAATGAAGCACCACAAACCGGAAGTCAGACAATTGAACAAAGATCGAAGCGGGGTCGCGGAACACTACGGGGCACGTGACCACAATAGTGACCTCGTGGGGACCATTGCGCTGGACAGCGAGCCGCGCCCGCGCAGAAGGCTCTTACTTGAGTTATCGTATACTCAACAGACGCCGGGAAATGTTTTGAAGCGAAAAGCTTCATTGCGCTAGTCAACACCGCGCTTCACGCGAGCCGGCGTATGTCGGAGCACGAGTGACGTCACGCACCTCGCAAGTGACCGCCGCCGACTCCGCCGCCTGACCTTTCGCCGCCGCCGCGCGTGACGTCACGCGCGGCGCAGGTGGCCACTGCCGCGCGCTATGCGTCATCGTTTGACGTACGCCGCAAGTGCGTGTTTATCGCGGAGGCCGACTATATAACCGCTTGCCAGAGAATAGGCGTGCGCATTCAACATGGAAGGAGAAGAGAGTGATACTACCGATAGAGAAGTGCTACCACGGAAGCTGCCTGAAAAGGAGCGAAGAAATGAAAGGCTAAAAGCTCAACGAGCGTCCGAGACACGCGAACAACGATAAGAGCGTCTCGCTAAACGACGCAGCAAATCCGAGTCGGAAACGCCATAAGTACGACAGGCACGTCTCGCTAAACGGCGTGAAAAGGAAGCTGAACAGCGACGTTCGGCCACGCCAGCTGAGAGTAGCCAATATGGTGAAAGTTCGGAAATTGCTGAGCAGTTGCGAAGGAAGAATGAAAAGGCCGTAAGCATAACCATAGGCTAAACCATAAAGCATAACCATAAGCTAAATCATAAGCATCACCGAACCTTTTCGCTTCGAGATATCCAGGCTTAACCTTAGCTAAGCTCCAACCAATTTTTTAACCGCTCTCTAGAAATTCTTCCCCCACTTACATCCACAGTCTTCGCTCAGTGAACCGACGGCCGACTAAACTAGGGCCTAAAAAACCAAGCTGCAACTCGCCCGCAGTCAGACCTGTTGAAGAAGCCGAGTATGTTCATAAACGACGTGTTTTTTTTTCAGTTATTGGCAGGCGTTCTTTTCTAACTTGCATTAAAGCTTACTAGTATGACTCAGAGGACAGTATATATTAGCTGTATTTTTCTAGTACTCAATTATGGGGCGGAAATGTGGAGGCCAACGTATATGCTTGAATCTGAAGTCAGGTCAGCGCAGCTGTCTATGACTAAGAAAATGATAGTGGTTGTATAAAAGTTCTGACAGACAAGATTGGGTCAAGGAAAAAACTTGAGCTAATGATATCCTAGGTGAAATCAACAAGACAAAATGGGAATTGGGAATTGGTAGGGCAGGCATGTAATGAGAAGGAATGATCACTGAGAACACACAAGGGTAGGGTCACTGAAGGTAACCGATTGGACTCCAAGAGAAGGCAAGCATACCAGGACGTGGCAGACTAGGAGGGTGGATGAGATTAAGAATTTTGCGGAGACTGGGTTGCCGCAGGTGATACAAGACCGGGTTGATGGAGAGATATGGGAAAGATCTTTGTCCTAAAGCGGGCCCAGTCAGTAAGATGATGATGAGTGATTTGGTTGATTTCAAGAAAAGGCAAACAGCAGGGGTTGCAGAGTCAGGTGGCCAAACGAGATTAGGAAATTTTCGGGGCTAAGATGATCGCAACTGGCGCAAAAGGATGTTAATTGGTGGTCAGTGGAAGGGGCTGTTCTCCTGGAGTGAGCGTAGTTATGATGACGGTATTAAGGTTAATATGAAAATCACAGCGATAACTAGACTTAAAAACGAAAGAAGGACCTGCGCCATCTGTTGTTCAGATAAACATCATCAGAAGCTTTACACGATGCCTTCTTTTTTTTCTAATTATTGGACCTGTACCAGCACGCCGAACTCGTGGTCCTTGTTTTTTTCATTCGGTGTAAAGGCTGTAAAGAATTGGCTTTCGTTTCTGTCTACCACTGTTTTTGTTTTGTTTTATGACTTTCACTCCCGGGGCAGGCATTTATTCCCGTTCTCATAGCTTCTGTAAAACAAAAATGAAAACATGTTCTTGCCTTTGCTGCAAAATTTGACTTAGTTTTGATTTCTGGAATTGGCTAATTTCGGCAAAAAAAAAACTTTTCATCTCCAGCTTTCTCTTAAAGTATTAACGTGAAACGCCTGTCAAGAATCCATGAGCTTTCGTCTGCGGCTCTTTAGTCTTGATAACTACGTTTCAGACGAGGTGAATGTCATGTGTTCTAATTTCCTTTCTATTTCTTTTTTTTTTTCAGCTAAAAGAGGAGCTGTGTAAAAAAAACGTAAGTTCTTCTCGCTTTGCTGTAGCAGATGCGTCAGTTCCGTTCACTTTCAACAGCCATATTTCGTAACACACACACACACTGATTTTCCGGCACGCAATTGAATTGCTGACCGCTACACCCCAGGCAATTCAAGACATAAGGGTATTGTGTTTTGCCTATTTGTTTCATTATTGTGCGAAAGGACAAAAATATTGTTTTCATCGCTGTTACTGTCACCAGCATAATAACTCAAACAAACCTAACCCGATCTTGCACAGTAATAATTATGCCTTGGGGTTATCACATCTACAACAAAAAACCCGCATAGTACTTTGCAAAGCATGGATCTATCGTTACGTGAGCACTGTTTCGCTTGTTAGATCGGCGTTCCATCTCGGTTTCTAACTCAATTGAAAACAAGAACCCAATTGCACCTGATACCGATCAGCCGATCTGAACCTTAGTAGGCTGTTCCTTTTAATTGCAATTGATTTATTACCACGATTTAACGTTTTCACAATCATCAACCGCTTATGCCCTTTGTGCTTGTTTCTGGCACTGGCAGCCAGCTGTACACATGTGTTTCCTAGCACATACTAATAAGACGAACTATAGCAGTTTGAACAACGAGTGCGCGTACAACGGAAGAGTAGCTTGTGAAAAACAATGCTCTCACAAAAAAAAACGGCATCGGACTCCCGTACAGGTATGTAACGAGTTCCAGTTTGATGCATTCTGACACACATAAATGTAAGAAAAAAATGTACATATCAAGCAGGTAGTAATACCCTCAAGTGGATCGTAAATAAAATTCCCAGTTATCACGGAATCCACCTTTCCGTGTTGCCTTCAACTCATTTTTGTTGCCTACTCAAATCATAAATCCTCCAAGTTTTTCTAATGAGAATTTTACAAAAAATTTCTGCGCCGGTTTTCATATTTGCTGTATTTTTCTCACTCGGTGTAAAACTCAATTTTTTGTCAAACTCAATTTTTTGTCATCTAATTCATTTTTGTGTTCAATAGCTTTAAGAGCGTGGTTTAAATGACCTCTTGTCCTCTTCCTCTTGACCTCTTGACCTCTTCCTAGAACTATTACCGAATGGAACAACCTTGCTGGTCATATAGTCGAAGAGAATAATTTGTCCCATTTTGAGGCGCTGCTGCAACAAGTGACAAAATTTTGAATGTTCGGTTGATGAGTAATTTGTTGAGATTTACTTAATTATATGCTTGGCTCTATGACTGCAGTATATATATTCTGAGGTTGTGAAACGATACAGTACAGTGTGATGTACTAATTTCGTTGCTGTGACGCCTTGTCTGCTGTATTTCCTTTTTTTTTTGTCCTTTGGTGTTACACAAATTATGTACCCACCTGCGATGATCTTGTTGTTCAAGACCGCAGTATTTATAAATAAATAATCGCCGATCACCTCTAGGGGGTACATCGTCTACAACCTTCCCTACCTTATTTTAATTCATGTCGCCCATTGTTACACAATATCTAGTGTTTTTCCCACATATGTAAACGATTAGTCTGATTCACTTGTTCAAATCGTGCGAACAGAATCCAAAAAAACGCAATTTCATAACGCAATACAGTTTGGCGAACTGTCTTAAGCGGTATTTTCCTTAACTGAAGGGTTATGCAGCTTTTATGTGGCACAGCTGTGCTGAAAAGGTCCTATGTTTTTCACATCTGACCTTGACCAGAAAGAAGCCTCTCTCATTTACATATCCTGGCGTGTTATACAGGCCATTTTTTCGGGTTTGCTTTTACAGCTTAAGCTACGAAAAATAATCAAGGCTACCCGACTTCTGACTTCCACTAGGCAGCGGCTGAAAGAGAGGGAGGAGGGGGAGACTTCTTTCAAAATATGGTGATATGTCTACTTCTTTCCAAAACAAAGATATTACGTTGTTTTTTTTTCTCAGCCCTATTGTGTGATCATTGCAATGTAAGCTTGAGACTAAACGCAAAGGCGCCGGTGTGCTGTGCGATGTCAGTGCACGTTAAAGATCGCCAGGTGGTCGAAATTATTCCGGAGCCCTCCACTTCAGCACCCCTTTCTTCCTTTCTTTTCTCAGTCTCTCCTTTATCCCTTCCCTTACGGCGCGGTTCAGGTGTCCGCCGAGATGTGAGACAGATATACTGCGCCATTTCCTTTCCCCAAAAACCAATTTTCCAATTTTTCTTTTTTCTGTAAGCTAGAAATTTGCATTTGCCTTCATGGTGGCTGATATGATTCGGACACGCAATTTGTTTCGCTTAGCTGTAGCCTCGCTTTCTACTAAACGTGTTTTCATTCATTTTGTCCCTAGCTTAAAACTGTCATATTAAAATATATTGAGTCGTTTATCTGCTGCCAGGTTCGCAAGCAGTCGGAATAGGCGCAGTTAGGATACCATTGAAATATATTTTGCAAGTTTAGGGTTCTTTTGATCAGGGTTGAAAAGCTCTCTGTGAAAAGTGCGCGCGCAGGGTCTGAGGGCGCTTGAAACGCACACTTCCTATGCAGGCAAATAGAAAACACCTGCGAAATGGCACCTTCAGGCAACCGTTGCTTCCCAAGCACTTAGCTGCTCTTCATTAAAGCTTCATTAAAGCTCTTCATTAAAAATACGGAACAAAAAGATTATATTGAACTAGGACTTCATTATGCAGAAGCATCAGGCGCACCACATACAACTTTATGAATTACACCTTCGTATCTTATTTCATGATGAGTGTTTGAAACGCCCTAAAAATTCCGCGCATTGAATGCGTGATTCTTTATTTCCTTTCTTCAAAAACAACTTATTAATTAAAACGCTATGAGGATATCAGTGCCGCATTCAGCAGCCCCGCCAAATAATTTGCCAACATGTGGCTTTCAGGAACGGATTCAACCCGTTTAACAACGCAGTGAAAAGGTGGAAACAGTGAGCTCAAGAACCCAGCTTCCCACTAGATTAGGAAGTTTGCGGGAATAAGGTGACTGTAGTTGGGAAAGGATAGGGGTAAAGGAGAAGCGTTTTGAACTGCACTGGAAGTAATTAGGTTAATGATGATTATGCTCATCGCAGGCCTCTCTTCAGGAAGCTTTGTCTACGATGAAACAGGAGGAAGAAAGCAAGCACAAGGTAAGCACTCTCGATACCAATCTTGGTGTTCCCAGTAGCTCGTGTATTAGAGCTTGTTGAACGGTGTCATTTCCATTTTATTCGATATAAAGGGCACTCTGAGCTTCAATTCAATTCAACTTATTCAACATCTTGAGGATGTTCGGTGCGTCGACAAAAAGCCAGAGAGAAGGCTTGACAGGGGTCAGTACACCCTACAATGACTTGACAGCAGCATCATAATACATTAATAACAGGACCACTACGTGAATATGTAAGTAAAATAAAACGGCAAGTAAGCACACAGGAAAGAAAATGCAAATAAGTACAAATCTCAGTTGCACGAAGTGCTGACGAGTGCCTAAGTGTACAACAATTTAGATGCCTTATTTAATGAGCACGGAAGAGTGTATGAAAGTATTTGGCGACCATAATTCGTTCGAATTTTTGGCACGAGCCATGTCAAACCTTCAGCTTGAAACCTCGAACACTTGCTCACGTTGGAAGGCAGTCACGAGCATTTAACGGTACACGCTGTAGAGTTAGTTCATTTACCGCGACTGTAAGGAAGAGAAAGTCAATGTAATTTTCTTCTTCTTCTTCTTCTTCTTCTTCTTCTTCTTCTTCTTCTTCTTCTTCTTCTTCTTCTTCTTCTTCTTCTTCTTCTTCTTCTTCTTCTTGTTCTTCTTCTTCTTCTTAAACATGGCACTTCTCCTTAGTAAGCATGGCGCCCCTTTCCCTATTTGTGTTTTTGTCTTCGTCGTTCTATAAATAGCGCTGAATTTTTTTGATCACAGTTTAGAAAAGTACACCTAGAAATGTCTTCATCCTTCATGCGCTGCTTATAAACAGGTGAAATGAAAGAAAATCTGGCGCCCGGTTTTATTGATATTGGGAGAAAAATGATGCCTCGTCGGTGATGTATTAATGCAGGCTCAACAGGCGATTGGAGATCTAGGAAAGAGTGTTGCTTCTCTCTGCTCACTCCAGGTAAGAAAATCTCGAAATATTACTCCCGTCGTCACGTTAGCAACAATTTTACCTTGCTCTGGCATTCCTTTCCTATGGATGTGATATTTTCGGCCTCTTATTTCCAGGATATTTAGTCTTGCTAGGCTGATGGTCCTGGTTTGTTCTTGTTGGTATTTCATTGGGCTTCTATGCTAAACACTGTATTCTTCATTGCAAAATTTACATAGAATGCAGAAAGTGCTTAAAGTGCGCCGTTTCACAAGAACAATCACAATGGTCACCTCAGTTTCAGGATACTATCTAAGAATCTTTAAAACACACAATTCCTATTTTTCACGTCTTCAGTGTGTCTTAACTCCAGGTATTTTGTGTACATAACGTAAATTTAGAATGCAGTAGTACCCTTGTCCTCAGCGCATAACGGTTCATGCTATGTTGCTTTGCACAGTAACATAGCAAGAGATTGCTGCGCAGTTACTACAACACTGCAGAAAAACAGACGTATTTCTCCCTTGCGTCCAGCATTAACGACAACCCGTCATACAAAAGAAATGGCAGTTCGCAAACCATCGAGAGAGGATTACTTCTAGGAAAGTATCAAAACGACCTTTCCTCTAATTTTCCTCTTTCCTGATGCATGGCCTAGACTTACGCGGAAACTTTATTTCTTGCAGAAGGATTGTGACAGGCTCGGAGACTGTGTTGATCAATTGTCCTCCAACATAATGCAGGTATGGTAAAAAAACGATTACCTTTCATGGCATTTCACTCACGCCTGGTCTCCGTAACTAATGGTTAATGATTACATTCATGATTACAAACGTGCTCATTATGCGATATTTGGCAGGGAGCGCCTAAACCTTTCCTCAGCAGGTTTAAGAGCATTCGCATTTCCTGCAATTGATGTGTCGATTACACAAAGGTTAGATTAACTTGCAACCTTCGGAGAGTTGTGTAGACATATCTAAATAAAATGAGCTTCGAGAAGGAACAGCAGCGCACATACCGGCAGTGTAATAAAAAGAATAAGCTAGTCCCGGCTTTAGTTATCAAATCATATAAGAAGCGACAGATACGCTTAGTAATTAGATGAACTCTTAGGCGTAATAAGCCCATGTCTTTGAGCGTATGTGCTACATCTGATGTTTACACATTTTCCCTTAGGTGTGGCTCCAGCTTATTTTTTCTTATATGCGTTAGCATTAGAACGATCTGTTCAAGCAAAAATGGCGGCTGCCACTTTTCAGTAGCTAGTGGCAAGTAGTACAAACGGCTTCGAGCGAAAATAGTACACAACCTATATGTACTCAGTATGCTATCTCGGATATACCGAACCTTAGTATGCCACCTAGGATACAATGAACTTTAGTGTGGTAACCTCGGGTATACCGGACCTAAGCATGCCATCTTGGATACTAGGAACCCTTTTGGGTGCCAGGACCTCGCCAGGCTAATTGGAATTTCGTCTCGGCTTTCGCTTTCTGTGGTTCAAGGAAAATAAACGTCAAACTTCGTATGTTAAGGGTAAAAAGTTTAGGGGAATCCCGCAAGGTGGAGTAGATTCGTAATAAGGGAGTAATTACTCATTGGCATCCATCCAAACGCAGCCATACGGCTGCAAAGGAAAGCTATACAGCTTTCTCAGAAACATTGTAGTTGAAGAAAAAGTCGTCCTGGTTCGGGGTTTGAACCTGGGACCACCGCTTCACCGGAGCAGTCGCTCTACGAACTTACAGGACGGCTAGTTTATCGTATGGTGCGAGCGAAGGGATCAATAACCCGAAGTGGGACGAGAGGTGGTCAGAAAGATCACCAGATGGAATCTTTAACAGCTTTTGGCTGGCTCTCAGGTTTTCGGACCACATGGAGGCCTCAATATACTGTAGCTGGTGTGTTAACCTCTGTTATTACGAACTTTCGTGTGTTAAGCTCGGATATTATGAACATTTGCTTGCTATCTCGGATATAACGAACTTTCATGTCTGCACCACGTATGTAACCAATTTTGGTATGTTGACTTCGGATATAAGAAATCTCACTATACCGCTTCAGATATAACGAACTGTCTAGGATTTAACGGACGTCTGGCTGCTGACGCATCGAAATCAACCACCGCGATGATTGCCTAATAGTTTTATTGTATCTGAACTTGCGCAACGAAGTCAGTCAGGTGGTGTGGCTTTAAAAATTTCCCCGCTACTCGGTTCAAGCTTGTGACGTCATGATCGGGAAAGATTCCGTGATCTCCGTTTCGAAGTGAACTGTGGCGTACATAAGCCTCAGAGATCGGTGCTAAAAGAATGTCATGAGGCGCTGCAGTTTGTTTGCAAGAATAATCAGTACTGCTGACGTGCATTTCTTTTCTTATCTCGCCCAACCTTAAAAACTCCGTTTTTCAGCTAAATTGTCGTCTCTGTCATTACAAATTAAATCGCGGAAAGATATCGAAGC
This sequence comes from Amblyomma americanum, assembly GCA_030143305.2. Classification (NCBI taxonomy): domain Eukaryota; kingdom Metazoa; phylum Arthropoda; class Arachnida; order Ixodida; family Ixodidae; genus Amblyomma; species Amblyomma americanum. Next base: position 50,942 of record JARKHS020008481.1, read on the forward strand.
ACGGCACCTTTAGTTTATACTCGGAGTTAACTTCACGTAACAACATGAATCACGATAACTGCGCACTCTAGTCAAGATTAAAAAGGACAAAGCTTGTGTCAGGTTCATACACAATCTTCGCATATGATTTCAGAGTTACAGTATTTTTGGCTGTCATCAAGAAGTGGTCATAGCGCCTCCAAAACTTCGGTCACGCCATGACTGGGCGTGACATATAGTACGATGAAGCTGAAGGAGAATCCGTGTCTCCGCACCACTCACGTGGCAGTAAAAATTCTTATTCCGGCATTAAGCAGTCAATCTAGACCAAATGTTGATTTTGCGGAATTTATATGAAATCTTGGCGCGTATCCCTGTGTATTAATTTTTAGTTGCATGGTGTGAAATAAGGAATGGAAGACGGCGAGAATCATACTCCACAAGTTTCACTTGTTTGCAAGACAGATGCATAGCATGCTGCAAATTGTGCTCATACCATCGGTTGTTCTGTTGAACCGATTTTAAGCCCAGTCATGATGTTTTTGATACAGCTTTTACTTTAATTGTTTGGGCAACGCTACCTGCAAAATACACATTTCGTTTGTTTTAGTTTTATTGCGTTGAATACATTTTTAAGCTCTATTTCATGCATCGGAAACTGTCCCTAATAGTTTATGCAACAGTACCTGCAATGTGCACATTAGATTTATTTTAATTTCATTGCAATGAATACATGTTTCGTGCACCTGAAAACGGGCTTGACACATTTTCGTGTCTTTTTTTTTTTCAGGTCACTCAACATTTTCAACAAGAGTTACAAAAGATTGCGCATATGTTCCCGCCTGCACGAGCACAATGTAGACCCAACCTCGAAGAGCCATGATGACAGGAAGCCTCCCAGGAGCCCTGCATTGACGCGATAGTTCTTTAGAACTCCGATGAAGCACCTGGAAGTACTTGCATGTCACAATATTAGGGCCTTTAAATTAGATATTTTCGTATCTTATAATCTCATTTTATCCTAATGGTGCTCTGGAATCGATGCGACATTGCGTAGCTTTTTGTGCCTTCATTTTTGTTTTTTTTTTGACACAGCACTCCTCGCTGTTAAAACTAATAAAATGTTTGCAAGTGTTAACAGCACGTGTCTCAGCCGATGTTGAAATATTTAGTTCCGATTCATACGATTTGCTGGCTTGTCTATAGCTTCGCTTAACAGCACTCCCTTTTCTTTTGCATTTTTATTTAAAATTATATTATTTTAAAAGGGGGTACGGGAAAGAAAAGAGATCAGGGTAGGAGTGAAGCACTCGCACCCTCACGCATCTTTCCTGCCTATGCAGTGCCTTAGATTTCTTTGTGCGGGTGTGCGTGCGTGCGTGCGTGCGTGCGTGCGTGTGCATGCATGTGTGTGTGTGCGCGCGCGCTGAACCATTCATCTTCACACTTGTACCGAAATGTTAAATACGCAACGCGATCCACTCTCAGTAAGCCTCAAGTTGCGTTTTATTGAGAGCTACCATTCGTTTTTGTTAGGGCAGAAAATGTCGAACACAAAAATACCTAGCTTCCCGGTCGAATACCTGGACGAGCAAGTTCCCGCTCAATTGACATTGCACCAAGCCGTTGCTAATTGCTAGGCTACACCAGGTCGCCAGACGTAATCCTGAATAACTTGCGGGTGACCTTAACATGTTAGGACCATATGAAGGTGCCCGAATACTGCAGCTTCGTTGTTGTGACTTCAAGCCATGAATGCGAACTGAGCACGCCTGCAACTTAGGGATTCTTACCAGCTGAGCGCATACCAGGTGTTTCAGGGAAGGTTATCCCAAATTTATAAAAATAGCGTTTTGATGTAAAGAGAAGTTGGCAGAAAGTTTTATAGTAATACCAGCGCTGGCGTACGTCAAAAAGCAGGCGAATCATGTCAACAGCCAAACCCAACTATATTCTAATAGTTAACTTTTTAACCATTACAGATAGCCACCTGAGTGCAATTAGAGATTCGTAGCCGGAGGTTAGTCAAAGTCAAAGTCAACTTTATTTTCAGCATCCAACGTCCTCAGGACAGGAGCGAAGTTTGGGGGGGGGGGGGGGGGGGGCAAGCAAAAATCCTTAAAGAAAAGCTTGACAAGGCCCGCACCCCATGCAAATGGCAGCGACGCAGTGCTGACATAAATAGGTGTATGCAAGTTAAAAGAGAAAAAAAAAAGAAAATGAAAAAATACACATGTCAGAAAAAAATTAAACTCAAAGCGAGTACAATTTCACTTCATGCACGAAAAAGAAACGATATATGGAGACAAGGGTTTACACTACAAAAACTTGGGACAAATTCGTGCTAGTTTTTTGCACACTGTAATAACAAATAAAAATGTCAAGGCAATAACAGTGCAAGGAGGAAAAAACAAGCAAAAAACAACAGGCGCGGAAAAATGTAGCTAAAAAGTAAGTTTACTTATGCAAACTAGGAGGCTATAGGCTCAAGAAAAAGCAATATTATACATGAAAAGGACAGAACACTGCACAAGGCACGTTAGGAATGTGCAAGGAAATCAGAATTTAACACAGTCTGCAAGGTTTACCGTAGCATCCGGCGACCGTAATTAGTTCTCGTGTACAGTAGCTGCCACTGTTCCGAGTTCCTTGTGTCATAGACAGTGTGACGTAATTTCAGAGCCTCAAGTTCCTTGAGATAAGGGTCATTTTTCTTCATGGAGGCTCGATAGCATTTAGCAAGCAGTGAATTGTAAAGATTAGGAAGTGGGACTAGACCTAGTTTCTCAAACATTGGCCTGGTGTGTGCGTCGTAAGCAGCATTAGAAATGACAAGCACAACTCTCTTTTGCAGCTTAGGTATTTTGGTGATGTTCGTAGCAGTGATAGTACTCCACACTAAGTAGCAATATCTTAGTGTGGAGAAAAGCAGGCAACGATAAAGCATTAATTTTATATTTTGTGGCAAAACAAAACTGAAGCGCGATATTATTCCGACGCTACGAGATATTTTGGAGCAAGTCATTTGAACGTGAGAGTAATAGTCGTATCAGATTTAGAATTTTGAAAATCCGATTTCCCTCGCCGCTGCGGTTCGACAAAATATGGCTACATCGTGCCAAAATATGTGCGCTTTCGAAAAGCATGCTGGCAAGGCTACCCCTCCAGTGCACGTAACTAGTCGAAACAGCCAAATTTTGTCAAACCAGAGCGCCTAAAAAAGTCGCATTTCGAAATTGTAAAAACCGCTATAGCTACCACAAACGACCGGCCACAAATCTTTAATCGCAATCGGGTGCCTATAGGTAATAGTTAAAAAGTTAGCTATAAGAATTTAGGTAATCGCTTTACTACTTAACATGATTAGCCTGTTTTTTGACGTCCGCCAACACTGGTATTACTATGCCGCAAAAAGCTTCTCTTTACCAAAAACTATATTTTTTAAAAAAATTAGTGATCACCTTTCCTTCAACACATGGCATCCCGAAATGAGATTTACATAGTAGGCAAACTCCCGAAAAAAAATATTTAGTTTCGGCAACCTTCACCTAAGTGAAAGCGCCAGAAAGGTGTGTCTGGTTCAGTAGCCGAAACCCTGGTAGTTCAAATCTGGATGCGAGCGCGATTATGGCATTCCTTTCGCGAGCTGGAACTGATAAGCGCCCTTTCTGACACCTCTGTTCACGCCACAAGCGCCACTTAGACAGCCCGCAAAACGATGGCTAAAAACAACAGTAAGATATCCTCGGAGTTTATCGTTCGTAGCCATAGAAACGGACTTCCTATCTCGCCTCGCTAGTATTCACTTTTAGGGCCGACGGAGGGATTGAGGCTCACTAAGAAGGTACGTGGCTTCTATTCCTTTCTTTTTAGCTGAAATTAAAAATTCGAAAGCCTCTTTAAAGATTCCCTTTAATAACCTTACTCTAACCGCAAGTACTTCTCTATTAGGACCGCCGAAGGGCACTTTCTGTACGCCGAGTTCTCATGCCAACTCTTTGCAAGCGTTGGATGCCGCCGTTCTCAACCGCGCCGCCCAGCCCCCTTTTTTCCATATCTTACGAATAGAGCAATAAACGCAAAGCACCTTAAAGGGGGATGTTTTAATTGGATAGCGGCATCTAGTCGCCAGCTAAGCCGTAATTTGAACTCAATATCGGAGTACACGAAACTAGTCAGCATTACTATATAGTATATGTGTCATATACTATATGTGTATGTCTGGTGAAATCCCTTCACTTTTATAACCACCAAAACGAACTTCTGCGTCCATTGTTTTAAAGAAGCGGATTGGCGTTAAAACGTGCCTTATCCGGCTCTGACGTGTGTAATCGCAATACCAAACATCTCCTCCTTGCACTGTGTGTTGTGTATTAACGCGGTAGTGTGAGGGCTGGCGTTCCGCAGAAAATGCGGTGTCGTTGTCGGCGTCGTCAGCCGAAAATGAGCTGGGGTAGGGTGGCCCACATGGTCACCCTCCCACTAGGTGGCGTGTGGCTCACGTAAGTCACGTGATCTTCTGACGTCGTCACACCCTACTCACAGGATTGTGAGCAAACTGCCCACCTTAGCAAGTGGCAGTTCAATTAAGGATTGGTCGCGAGAGGTTGCTGATGAAGAGCAACCTGTTTCTTACAACTGCCACCGGTGGCAGCACCTGCCATCTCAGGGCAGTGGCACGTCGTTTAACTGCTGCACCATTGTGCTAGGAGTGGTATGAGGAATCCCAACGAGGTATGTAAGGTAAAGAATGACCGATTCTGCGTATATACGCATTAACCCAATAACGCTACCGTGTCATAACCTTAAGGCGGAGCGTATATGTGTCTTCCAATTATATTTTTCTCTTTTTTTCGTAAAGAAACGTTCCTCACTGTCTGCTTATTAGTGCAGTCGACCATCATTGAATCCCGGTAATACGAGCACGTTTTCTTGGTAAATTCTGTACTTCGTTGCGATGCCAAGAAAATCATTCTAAACATCAAGCTTGAAGGTAATTTATTGTGAAAGCTCAGAACGTTTATGCGTTCGATAATCCTCAAAACTCTCTTGAGCTTCGTGCAGAGGGAACTAGTGTGGAATGCAGGGAAAATGTCAGCACAAGCGTATTATCATGTTCAACGCTAGGCGATAACTTATCTGCAAAAGGCGCCTTCTCGATGATTGCAATGGATGAGGCGTATTGGGCGTTCTCAGCTGTACCTGAAAAATTATCAGCTGCGTTCAGTTTCGCGACGCCCATCGGTACGCGTGTCATTGTTTTTGCTATCTTTGTGTCCATCATTCAAGATTAAGCTCAATATCTTTGCCTGATAAGTAGAATGTGATCTTCCACAGCATTCTTGGTGTGATGATCTAGTTCTAAGTACGAAACAAAGCTTCCTTGTTATTACAATACAGACACCTAGGGCTTTTTTTCTATGCTCTCAATTCTTCACATAAATTTCGTTTTAATTTAGTTCCTTTTTATCGGGTCCACGTTTTTTGACAATCGTTTGTGAATTGCGGTAACATTTTTCACAGCTTTCTGAGATGTTGGCCAGCCCGACAATTAATTAGATCAAAAGTAGCCCTGTCTACAGCTATGCCAATGTGTACACCTATCGCACGATTGAATAAATGTTTGCTTTTAGGGCACTAATTTTTGCGCCTTAATCGTCGTGGAGTTTGCACAAACCAGGACATATTCCACAATGCGTGCGCAGTCGCGTCATTTAGCGGACATAAGCTGCGCAAGCTATCCATTTCACGTGAGTTGTACTTTGTAATCTAGCATGCACTCCCTCTTATGCAGTTAATCAGTGACAGGTTTTAGTAGATCAAAAAGATGGTGTAATAATCTCACTTGTTATTTAGTGAAATTCAGATGTTTTATTCTCTCAAATCCTATTGTGCCAGCATGAGGCCTATTTTTAATTTGGGCTTTTTGGAGCTAACCCAATGATTAGTAAACACTTCTGAACACCCGTGAATAAAATCAACATTCTTCTTTCTCGCTTGGAAAGAAGGAAGTCAGCTTATTTTGCCTTTTGAATTGTTCAATGAAGACACAAAGTGTAGGTACATTCAGACGCGTTTCGAAATTTATCACTTTAGGCTTAACAAACTAGGATTAAAGTGCCCTGCAGAATTTTATTGTTGAACGAACGCGTGCGAAACAGATCTAATGAGCGCGCCGCTGAATTCCTCTGTGCTCTACAGTAGTCTTAACTAACGAGCAAGTGGCCACCGCAACAAGAAATTTTGTTCCACCCCGTTGGGTCGAAACGACCGGAAAAGCTTTTAAAACGCTTTGGGCTACACACGTGGCCCGGCAAGTAGTGTTTCGACGGACTCGAAGCACTACAGACTAAGTGTCGAAGCACTTAAAGTCTGAGCCACACTTAAAGGAAACACAAGAAATGGTTAACCCGGCTCTTAACGCGGAGAAAAGTACGTTTTATCCAGCTTCAGATTCTACCTCTCTAGTTGTTTGCGTCTATTTTTTTTTGTCACCTTGCATTTAAACCTACTTACCTTGAGTTAAGAGCCGGTTTAATCATCTCTCATGTTCCTTATAAATGTTACACATACTTTATGCGTTCAGAATCACGCCAAGCAAGGTGCCACTCCCTAGTTTCGCCCCAAAATTCCAGAAGATCGCGCTGTGACCTTCTGCGATGATTTACTGCCAGAAGCTGCTTGCGCACACTGCGACAACGTGTCGTCCGACCTGGGCCGAGGAGCCGAAGGTCCTGATTGCCGCACTAAGATGTACACCAACGAGAATTCCTCTGAGCTTCCAGAGTGGGGGCAGGAACACAACGTCTCACAAGTAAGCGGAACATTGGGTGCAATCTTTCGGGTTTTTTTTTTTTGCTTTTTCTACATTACGACAGTCATGGTCTTGACGTTCTAACTAAACACTTTGCTCCTGTTTGGAATCCAAGAAAGAAGGGTTTTCGTATGTGAACGCATAAGAAGATACGAATGTCCTACTCATCTTCTAAAGTTATCAAAGATCGCTCCAGATTGAGATCCACTTTTCATGAGCAAACTGCGGCTGAGCGATCGACGAGTACGTTACATGAATAAGGTGCCCACGAATTGATAGCAACAATAACCATGCGGGCTAGTTAGTGTGGATCAAGCTTAATGTAACCAGCAACAAAAACGGGAACGCAAGAAGAACACTGGACAGCGCTGTCCCGTTTTCGTTGCTGGTCACGTTATGTTTGACACCGCAGTGGTGGCCTAATGGTTTGAGCATCCGCCTCGCATGCGGGAGGTGCGGGGTTCGATCCCCAGTGCCTCCGGGTACCCACCGGCGGCACAGTTGATACAAGTTCTCCCCTGGCCTGGTGCTCGGCTTCTTAGGGTGAATTGCTTGGGAAATTTGTCTTTGACCCCACCTTGAGTAGCCATCCCACCTTGAGGACAAGGTTAATTGGAGAGACATGGGAAAGGCCTTTGTCCTGAAGTGGGCGTAGTCAGGCTGATGGTGATAGCGAGTAATCGAATACACCTTGTGTCATCGCGCTCTTTGGCCATAGATGTCCTTGCGCTTAAAAATTCATCATCATTATCCTACATTATGTTTGGCGCAGTGGTAGATTACATTGAAAAATTTGGATCTCGTGAAAAGTTGCAACTGCGTTTGGAATGTTGTTTGGGATGTTTTACTTGCTGGCACATAATCGCAGTTTTAGAAGAGATTACTGTGTACTTCAAGAAATATTTCTTGTATTATATGAATGTTCACTTTTCTGTTCGTGAACTACTAAATCACTAGCCGTCTGCTCGCCTCTAAAGTTATCCACGTAAGGCTGTATGCCAAGTTCCTCACTTTTTTTGGAACATCGCCTCTGCCCGTTAAAAGGCGATATTCGGCTCTAAAGGCATAGCTAATCACGCTTTTAGTGTTCCTGCCTTTCTGGCCAATGCACGACTTGTCAGCAGGTGATAGAAAAATCTCATATTGATTCCATGAAACTGGCAGGGACTTGCAAAAAATTGAGTTGCGATCCAACAATCGTCAACCTTTTCTTCCCATCGCATGGTTAGAGATTGTGAACATCAGCTTTAGGCGACCACACGCGTAAGCAATGGGGAAAGCAATGCAGATTCTGCAAGAGTTGCTTTGTTGTCTGACTTGACCTCGACACCGCAAAATGTGAAAATGACCGTAGCTGTAAAAGCATTAAAAAAGGCTTATTATTGAAGAGCAGCACTCCATAAAAAAAGTATTAGGTTAAAGAAAAGCAACGGAGCCCACTATTATTAAAGATTTGTTCTTGATAACCCTTTCTTTCTTTCCTGTTTTTGCAGTAAAATGGGTTTGACGGTCACCGTGCGATACGGATTACACTAGCTGCTACAACTGCTGTTTTTAACCCTTTTTTAACTGATATGTGTCTGAAAGCAGGAAATATCTTTCCGACATTTGGATGTGTGAAACTAAATAATGGTATGGGACATTTTCCGGCTTTCAGTGTGGCCGTTTTCTCAGAAATTGAGATACTTGCAATTCAGTTAGGAAACAACACAAGAACCTAGTATCAATTTTACCGCAAGCAATGTAATATAAGGTTGAAGGAAAAGAGTGGAAAGAAGTTCTGCCCCGAAGTTCAGATGCCAAATTTGATAGAGTTCCCGTGTTCGAACCCGACCGCGGCGGCTGCGTTTTTTATGGAGGCAAAACGCTAAGGCACCTGTGTGCTGTGCGATGTCAGTGCACGTTAAAGATCCCCGGGTGGTCGAAATTATTCCGGAGCCCTCCACTACGGCACCTCTTTCTTCCTTTCTTCTTTCACTCCCTCCTTTATACCTTCTCTTAGGGCGCGGTTCAGGTGTCCAACGATATATGAGACAGATACTGCGCCATTTCCTTTCCCCCAAAACCAATTAAAAATTAAAAGATAGAGTCGGGGAGCGAAATTTTTCTCCCGTCTCCGGCTCCTAACGAACCGGCGTCATTCATCGTTAATCTTTCGGGTATGTGAATACGTGTATGATGCCGTGATAAGCTTTAGCGGCAAGCAAGAGTTCGTTACCAATGGTTTTCCAAACATACCCATATTAAGGCAATTTCCTGCTCTTCAGAGCACGGCACTCTCAATAAAAAAAAATTCTTTAAAAGAACGCCCCCATCTTTAACAAATAATTTTGCTTATCAAGTTTTTCAGCCCAATATAAAATACTGAGAAGTTAGCATGTCTTCTTTCTATGGCAGGACTCACATCTTGGTTTTCTGGCTCTGCTTTTCTCATTTCAAGCAGGCATTTCAAAATTTACTCCGTTAGCTTATTACAATAAAGTAACTCGTTTTGAATGGTTGGTTTATGGTTTATGGGGGTTTAACGTCCCAAAGCGACTATGGCTATGAGAGACGCCGTAGTGGAGGGCTCCGGGAATTTCGACCACCTGGGGTTCTTTAACGTGCACTGACATCGCACAGTACACGGGACTCTAGAATTTCGCCTCCATCGAAATTCGACCGCCGCGGCCGGGATCGAACCCGCGTCTTTCGGGCCCGCAGCCGAGCGCCATAACCACTCAGCCACCGCGGCGGCTCATTTTGAATGATATTGCGGTAATTTTGTCTCTGAATACAAAAATAGCACGAAGAAGGAAGGAGAAGCGCCACTGACAATTTAAATTTATTAGAAATTACATGGATGACATACACTTTCAGTCTACAACCAGGAGCGCATGAGCTTCCCCACAAAGATGCGTCACTTTTGTCTCTTATAATTTTGTGCGCATTGTTTCGCACACCTTCATATTGCTTTTATTTCTCGTTCCAGGCCTACCTTAAACCATGGACCCCCGACCTGACTGGTTACGCTCCGGACGACAGCGATCAGCCTACTTCTTTGTCGGTAAGGGGAATGCATATTCCTTATGCAATGAACGTTTTATTTAGCCATTACTTCTTGCGTTGATATGATATCTGAAACAGGTGTCTCAGAACACTCAAACTGTTCGCTGTGTTGTCAATAAAATGAAGGCGACATCTGTTTGTAACATTACCACAGTAAGAACAGAGCCCATCGCCACAGGAAGAATTTTACGTCAAGGTGCAGGCCTAGACAGCATGGTTATCCCCAACTAGAGTCTCGTAAAGGCCTTTTTACTTTCATGCCATTAGACGTCTAATGGCCCACTCTCTGGCATATGCTCTGCTTAGGCACGGCATGTGCAGTTTATTTAAGTGCTCTTTTGCATGGAAAACCAGGATAAATAGTGTTCTTAAAAACATGACTAAAAGTGTTACATATTCAACACCCAACAATTGAAAAAGTTTATTCCTCTCATCTCGTCTGCTTTCCTTTGACACCTTGTTCAAACAAATTACTGTTCTGCGGTGTTCCTGGAAATGTGATTTTAAGTTGGAAAATATTAAAACAGTCCACATTGCGAAAAATTCCTCCGTATGTTGTCCCTAGATCGAACATTTTGGTGCATTCATAAGATCATGCATGTACCGTATATATTCAATGATCGGCCCGATTATTTTTTACTTCAACACTCGCAATCAGGGACGTGATGCTATTGCGAAATTAGAAGAATTGTGAACCCTTATTGTAATTTCTTGACAAAAAATTATGTGCGACGGTAACATAGGTTGTTGCTGCTGCCAAACAGCGCCCTGTGAGCCCAATTGTGGCTTTGGCGTGTCCGCGTTCTATATTATATCCCTACTTTCAATAAAGTAATATAATTATCTTTATTTTTATTGTTATTTTCACTTTGTTCATGGGATTACCAAGAAAAACTTGGCTTTGCGTCTGAGATATCAGCACAACAGTTTCTCTTGTTTTTGACCTCCAAGAAGGCAAGATATCTAGGAGCGCTCAATTTCTCCAAGGTTCTGACTTTTTTAGTGAGCCGTAATGGGCTCGGCCTTCACTTTCGTCATTCCTGACTGCTTCTAGCTCTTCAGCTCAGAAAAGAAAATCTGCTTAGATGCGCGGCCATGATACGCGATGCGTGAGTAATTTTCTCTCGTGCTAAACATCAATTTTGGGTCGAAAAGCTAAAGTCATACGCTGTAGCTGAGATGAAACGATGGCGTAGGAGGAACAAACAAACGAGTTCGATGCTGCGCTGACAGTTGAAATTTTATTTTAAGCTCCCCCGCTTTTTATTACCCAAGAATTCAAGATTATCTGCATCATGTTTACCTGCCGGCAGCGCCGTCCCGGAGGTAAAAACAGAACTTTGTTCGATAAGGCAACAGATGGCATGCTGACGCATTGACCACCAGACTCCGATGGCGCATGCTTCCTAGATCTTAGGGGTCATCCCGTATCCATTTCTTTTTTTTTTAGTACATGCACTTCATGAAGATTGGCTGTGCGTGTTTTACATTTTCTGTTTTTTCAGCGAAACCCTAGGTTGATGCATGGGGTCCCTGTTAGCGATGATGCGTGCTCTCGTAACCAATCCATCAAATTGAATTTCACATGGGGTCACTGGTTGCGAACCTTAAATTGCTTCCACCTTCAGTGTTATCTTATTTGTTTTGTTTTGTTTTCTGATTGAGACTACGTCTTTCGTTTGTAGAACTCACGCACGTCGTGTTCTTGCGCACTTCACAAAGATATCTCCACAATAAGGGACTAAATATTGATTATCATCCACACAATCGCAACCATACGACTACAGAGGAAATCTGTGCAGCTTTCGCAGAAACTTCGTAGTTGAAGAAAAATTCATCCTGGTCCAGAGTTCAAACCCAAGACCACCACCTGTGATGGGCAGTCACTGTGACAACTGACATTGTCCTAGTCCGGGCAGTCGTTCTTCCAGCTCAGCTCGTCTTGGTTCGGTGACCAGGACATCGTAGTTGAACGAAGTTTCTGAGAAAGCTGTGTATCTTTCCTTTGTAGCCCTATGGCTGCACTCGGGTGGATGCCAAAGAGTAATTACTCCCTTATTACAAAGATACTCTAATTTGCTGGATTTCCGTAAACATTGGACAGAGCTATATTCGAGACAGATGCTTACCGTGTTTATTTTCTACACGGCCCCTTTTCAGTTCTCTTCTATGAAGATGGCTACATGTCCCCGTTGCAAAGAAACAGTCCCCAAGAAACTCATCCTCACGCATATCAAAGCGTGCAAAGGTGCCCGAAAGCCACGACACACTCAACGGCAACAGGACCCCAGCCCAGAGGTAAGTGTAGTCCTATCCATTTCTTTTCTCTTTCGCCGCCAATTTGTGGATGTAGAACCTGCATAGGCTCAAAGGTGCCGTGGTGAACAGAAGGGAGCTCGATGAGAGCGACATTCAGGCATGCCGAGGGAAAGGCGTCGACAATATCACTCGTGCGGCTGTGTGATACAAGAGGTCCTGGGCACTGTAGATCGCTATACACAGCGCTATGACAGTGTCACCAGTGAAATGTATCTTTAGAGCAATCCCTTCATCGCAGAGGACAGCTTTGAAGGCACTTTTCAAGTTCTTAAAGGACTCAGGACTGAGTGCAAGGGTGTGATCTATCAGTGTGTGCCCTGTTGTACCCAGCAAGTAATGGCCAACGGACATGTGGAAAAGTGATCTCCCTTTGCTCTCTCCACTTTCTATATCTCCCTCTGTTCCCCTTTCCACGTGTAGGGTAGCACACCGGGCGTTGCCTAGTTAACCTCCCTGACTTTCCATTCGTATTTCTCTCTCTCTCCTGAATGCAATCGCGTCGCGCTCGCACAAAAAGGCTTCGCCATCACGTGATCAGGTCATGTAATCTGGTTCAATGAATAAATGTGTGCGTACGTAGCTTACCACGCGAACTTTCAGCATTATAAACCAAATATGTAATTGCTGAGACTTTTGGTGTCTGTTAAACATTTGCGGAACACGAAAGGATGCATTAGGCAGACTGTTCCAAAGCTGGCATAGAAATGCAGAAATATATAATGAATACAGCGCAATGCATATTACCTTCACGTCCTTCAGCTAATGCTCTATTTCTGGCACAAATTTATTTAAACTTCAGTCATCTAACATTATCTGGAGCAAAAGTGCACGATATACTGGAAGGGGTGAACTCGAAACTACATCGCAGCTTATTTGCTATTTTTTAGCCAACCGCTAAAAAAGCCTGCGAAACCTTCCTTGTTGGTTGTTTGGTTGCTTTCTGTGTGTGCGCCTGTCTGCGCGTGCGTGCGTGCGCGTGTGTGTGTGTGTGTGTGTGTGTGTGTGTGTGTGTGTGTGTGTGTGTGTGTGTGTGTGTGTGTGTGTGTGTGTGTGTGTGTGTGTGTGTGTGTGTGTGTGTGTGTGTGTGTGTGTGTGTGTGTGTGTGTGTGTGTGTGTGTGTGTGTGTGTGTGTGTGTGTGTGTGTGTGTGTGTGTGTGTGTGTGTGTGTGTGTGTGTGTGTGTGTGTGCGTGCGTGTGTGTGCGTGCGTGCGTGCGTGTGTGTGCGTGCGTGCGTGCGTGCGTGCGTGCGTGCGTGCGTGCGTGCGTGCGCTCGCACGGTGGGGGGAGGGAGAATTCGTGTTTCCACAGAAGGTTGGAAAGCAACATCCTTGTACTGTCGGGGCTTGCGACCAGCCAGATACCTTTTCCGTTGTAAGCAAATTTGTGCAAGTTTCTTTTTGCTGGTTTGTCACAACCACGACACTGTGACAGCGATGAGCTTGCGATAGTCGCTCTTAATTTTATTCTCTCCTAATCCTTTTGCTCGTTAGTCAGAAACCACTTGACAAGTGTGACAGCGACGAGCTCGCTTGTAGTCATTGTCATTTTGTTCGTTCCTAATTCTTGTGTTGTATTCCACGGCAGGAAGGCAAGGAAAGTCCTGCTGACCCGGAGACTTCATACCAGGTAAGCCATGTCTTTGGTCTGAACAATCACATGCTGTTTGCTTTCCGATATAATAGCTGCACGTTTTGGAGTCTAACCACTTCTTTCTTTACTTTTTATACCAGGTTGATTTCAAAGGGCCCAACTGCAAAAGTCAGTGTCGCTATATAAAAGCGCGGCTTTCCTTTGCTACTTCAATAGTTATGTGTGCTACTTCTTTAGTTATGTGCATATCGTATTTAACCTTCATATGAGAACAGTGGAGGTAGATGTTTGCGGATTCTATCAGCTAAGGACATTAGCGCTTTCTATGACGTGCGGCCCCCGCGGTGGCTCAGTAGTTATGGCGCTCGGCTGCTGACCCGAAAGACGCGGATTCGATCTCGGCCGCGGCGGCCGAATTTCGATGGAGGCGAAATTCTAGAGGCCCGTGTACTATGCGTTATCAGTGCACGTAGAAAAAAAAACCCGGGTTGTCGAAATTTCTGGAGCCCTTCACTCATAGACTGATTCGCTTTGGGATGTTATCTCCCTTAAACTAAATTAAATTTAACTTTCTTTGACGTTCATTGCCTCGATCGCAGCCTTTTTTTTTTAATTGCTTCATTTTGCTCTTACCGTCAAAAAAATGAATTGACTTTCTATAGACTTCTTTAAAACGCTGTTGCCTGCCTATAGATATTTCCTTTCGTCTATTCATAGTCCATAGATTGTCTGCAGACAAAATGTACTAAACGTATACAGAATGTCTACAGACTGTCTGCCTAAAGGATTTGTATTGTTTATACACTAGGACATAGTATTTTTCTCTAGGAAGTCTACAGACGGTATTGACACAAGTGTATAGATGGTATAAAAAATGTTTAATATCAGTTTTATCAGGGTATGCATATACAAGGAAAATAAATGAGAAAATGCATTTTTCTCCAGCGTTTTTCAGGAGATGCCTTACTCGTATATTATACTGGTTTTCGGGTACCTCTTTCGCTGATCTTCTCCCGCTCTTAAAAAAATGTTTTCTGTGTATCTATTAAATCCAGCGTCATTTCATTATCCGTGGTTTTTTACTAAAAAACACGACCTGAACTGTTGCATAGCATCCAATCCTGCTTTATTGTGAATATGTTTCATTTTTCTTGTATACTAGTTTTGAAGTGAGCTTAATAATAATAATAATTGGTTTTTGGGGAACGGAAATGCGCAGTATCTGTCTCATATATCGTTGGACACCTGAACCGCGCCGTAAGGGAAGGGATAAAGGAGGGAGTGAAAGAAGGTAAGAAAGAAGTGCCATAGTGGAGGGCTCCGGAATAATTTCGACCACCTGGGGATCTTTAACGTGCACTGACATCGCACAGCACACGGGCGCCTTAGCGTTTCGCCTCCATCGAAGCGCAGCCGCCGGGAATCATGCACTAAGGAGCAATCGTGAATGCGAATTTACGCATTGACTCATCATTCAAAATCCGGGTGTCTACGTCTTTCGGTGTGATGCCAGATCTGAAATTTTAATTTCGCACCCCTGCGCAAAACAAAGAGCGACTGTTATTGCGTTCTGTAATCTGTACTGACTCTATACTGCCTGTGTGGACACTGAGAAGCAAAAAAAATGAATCTCGTGGTGAGTAGTCCGCTGCAGTTGCTTCAAAATATTGTCTAAGGGTCCTTTTTGTTGCTTTTTTACCGGGCAGAAAAAAAAAACAATAAAGCGGCTCACAACAGCCAAAACTGATTACTGTTAGGTCCGGTTGAGTCAGCGTTACCTAGAACGAGAGATCTAGCTCCTAGCCGCAGTACTATTCCTTACTCCTACGGTATCGAAATCACGGAATCGGCGGTTGTCTTATTTGGTGTCTGCCCTCACGAGCCCCTCTGTTCAGCTTCCTAATTCGGCACTCGTTTCAGTTAAATCACGACAGCTTGTGGGTCATATTAATTGGCACGCCATTCACTACAATGTCCGCGCATCCTGTGTTATCTGAAGGCAAGCTTTCCTCCCATTAATGCTTCTGGTGCTTCTTTACCTAAAGGAGGACCCGCCCAGTGTTACCGACGAGCCTCCCGAGTTGGCTGCGGATCCTTTCACTGTCAGTGCACTTTGATTTTGCTTCTTTTATGCGGGTTGTAGCCTTGGCAAGGGAAGCCGTTCTCCGAAATGGCTAAATCACTCTGACGTTCGCCTGCTGAGACCAATATCGCGAAACCGAAGCCGCACCTCGAAGGCCGAATTTCGAAGGAGGCGAGTTGTAAAAGCGCCCGCGCGCTGTGTGGTGCGGGAGCGCGTCGAAAAAATTTTTTTATGGTTTATGGGCGTTCGACGTCCCAAAGTGACTCAAGCTGAGGGACGCAGTAGTGAAAGGCTCCGGAAATTTCGGCCACCTGGGTTTCTTCAACGTGCGCTGACATCGCATTGTTCGCGGGCCTCTAGAATTTCGCCTCCATCGAAATTCGACTGCCGCGGCCGGGATCGAACTCGCGTATTTCGGGTCAGCAGCCGAGCGCCGTAACCACTGAGCCATCGCGGCGGCTCGAAAAAATTGGAGGGGATAAGGGCGATAGCGCAATGGGTTAAATCCCATATAGGCAGAAGGTCAGTCTCTACATTCATATATCCATGGGAGTGCCCATACTACTCCTGGCGCAGTTGTGCAGCGGTTAAGCGATGCGCCACTGCCGTGCGATGGCAGGTGCTCCCATCGATAGACCATGTGCGACCCGCGTTGCTCTCCCGGGCCGACCAATCAATAATTTAACTGCCACCTACAACAGAGCATGTGCACTTTACTCAATACATCCAAGGGGTAGGTTGCGATTATGCCGTAGGTCCCGTCACCTTGCGCATGCGCATACACTTAACCCGCGCAGATTCAGAATGATGCGCCGTATAATTGGCACAGAAATGGCGCGCTGCAGAGGCGCATCCACGCAAGCACAGTCAAGCCAACAGCTACCGCTCAGCTCGCCACAATCTTAAACGTTTCAGAAAAGAACAGCTTTTTCGACCGTGTGCTTCACTAATCGCGCATGTCGCCGCCTTTGTGAAACGGGAATGTGAAGATGGCAACAGCGGTTATCGCGTGCTCACGGCTCGCTACAGGTAATCGCTTCCTGAATAATGGGCAAGAGCGGTTTTCGACAACACAGACACGGCAAGAAAGTGTGCAAGGGTCGTGTGCTTATCTGGCTTCTGCGTGCAACAAAGCTGTACTCAGAGGACAGGTTATCAACCCTCCATGTCATTTCCACGAGTCGGACAAGAGTCGCTTATCAAAATTCTGTCCCTTTTTTGTGTTCCTTACTGTATTTTGTTTGCAAGAATCAGGAATGAGTTTCATAAAGTGCGTTGATAATGTGCGTGCTTGTGTGATTTTGCTTGAAACAGGAGGTCATGTATGCTTACGGGGTATCTTCGTCTATATTGCAGCTTGCTCAGCAACTCCGAGAGGCCCGGAGCGAGATAAGCAGCCTGAAAGAGGAAGTTGTGAAGGTGAGAGGAGTGAAGTTGCACGGCTGGATTTGTTTGTATACTGCGTCAAAATACTTGTCCGAATGTTTAACACCAAGACTGTTCGCAGCACGCTAGGTAGGACATGCTGAGTATTCCTTTGTTGCTGCTATTCTAAGGGCCAGAACCGTACAAGCAACATTAGAAGTGTAGCACATTTGGTGTGCTGTCACCATGTGCTACCATGACAATTTCACTCATCGTCTATTTCCTGTGCGATTTCAGCGCACATTAAAGAACTCCAGGTGGCCGAAATTTTTGGAGCCCTTCACTACAGCGCCCCTCATAGCTTGAGTCGTTTTAAGACGTTAAATCAAACCAAACCTTTCGAAAACAAAATTGCATTCTCTTGTAAACTGTGTTGTGTGAGGTGGTTTATGCTTCTTTCGTTCCTTAAAGGACCGATGGTCTCTTAAAGCAAGGAATAGGTTTCAAGAGAGGGTAGGCGTAGAAGAGTGTGGTGGAGAGTTAGGTCGGCGAATGGAATATAAAAGTTTGCGAACTTGCGATTACAAAGTCGGAGAGGTCAGTGTCTTGCGTCGGACATATGCTGTAGATGATGATGCCTACGGCGATGACGGTGGTTATGATAAATGTCGTAAAATATTCGTTTCGCTTTTGTATGTGTCTATTTCAATTGGTAATTCCAAGTTAAATCGTCAGTATCTTTACTTGAATGAAAACATTCGATAATTTAAACGAAAGTTCGCCATCCGGAGGAGCCTGAATTAACGCGACTAGACTGCTGGTGCGACACATCCGCCACCCCTAGTGCAAAATACTCGCGGAATTCATGCCAACTCAGACCGCTAATTGAGGTTGCTTGCCCCGCGCCACTTGCCCATCGCATAGCATTTATCTATACTGCATCGCAATGACATGCGCCTTGTCTTATGCTGTGTCACAAAAAGTCTGGCAATAGATACCAACTGTAAAAGAGCCAGTTGCTACCATCTGCCAAGGACAACGAAAAGACGTTATCTAAACCAGTTAATCTGCAACTATTCAATACAAAGCATCATCTGTTCTTATCCCACAGCAGGCACTTTCAGCCTGTGCCCCTGACGAAGATATGCATTCAACCTTCTATCAAAAAATTAACGTAAAAGCCTTGACATTTCTCGTTCATCTGTTCAGCGTCTGTCACTTTGTATTAAACGAAATGAGGGTCATGGACAATAATTCATTTTCATTTTTTTTTCAGCTGAGAGAGGAGCTCTCTAAAAAAAATGTAAGTTATTGTCCATCTGCGGAAGTGGACACGTCAAATCATTTGCAATGTTATATTCATAAGCACACCCTATGATTTGCCAGCATCACATTCAATTACTGAGACTGGTACTTAAGGATATGCAAGAAAGCGTAGGGAACTGAGCCTTCCATATCTGTTTTATGTTTTACAGAAGTGCATGAGCATTGTATTGACCGGTGTTATTACCACTAATATAATAACCAAATAGACATATTTCTATTTGTGCGCAGTTAAATACCCCTTGATTCGGCTCATCTGCAAAAAAAAATGAAGAAATCAGTGCGCGAGGCTTTACAAAACATCAAGTTATCCTAAATCGAGCACCGTTTCGCCTATTATATCGGCGGTCATTTTCGGAATCACACACTCCATTGAAAGCAAGAGCCCAGTGGTGCTTGATTTGAATCAGGCACTCAGGGCCGGAGGTAAAGCTCGTCTTGTAGTAAAAGTAGTCCACCTCGTGCGCTTATTCATGTAGATTACAGGTACCTTTTTTTTCTGTTTTCACTGCTTTTATTACCGGGAAAGGCTATAAGGGTTCTGTGCTGGATTTCCTCTTGTCACCCGCCTACAAAGAGAGCGAGATAGATTCGAAAAATGGCCAAGGCTCCAAGCCTTTCCAAAACCCTGTTATTCTACGCTTTGTTATCAGCTCTCTTATCTCACTACTGCTCTGAAAACTAGACATTAGAGTTTACGTTTGGGTGGTGCATGACCCAGACATACTCTTTTATGGCTTATCTTTGTTTTGCTAATATTTTCTCCACTAATACTTTGCATAAATTTATGATGCTATTTGTTTAAATCAAGCATTTCACATTATGTCTCGCTTCCTGCTAAATACAGTTTCTTTTTAATATTCGGCCACGAGCTCTAAAAGGCTTACATTACTTTGCCATCAATCATTCAGTGTCTCCCACGATTGCAACCTGTGAAAAGACTCGGATAAGCGAAACTAGGCATACCATCCAAATATATTTCCCGCGCTTGAGGATTTTACTTTTTTAAGGGGTGAAGTGGTCAGTGGAATCAGTCTGCAGTGTTTGAGGGCGATTTAATCTTCAGCATTGTGTACCGAGACAAATAAAAACCCATACGGAATTGTACCTCCAGGACAGCCGTTCTTTCCAAAGCACGCAGCTGCTTTTCATTAGAACTTCTCTATGTAATCACAATATAGCTGTGCGAAACATACCTTACTAACGAGGACTTCTTCAGGAAAGCAACAGGCGCGCCCCATGCAACTCCTTAAAAACAAACACTCATGTGCCAATGCACGTATTTATTATTTATTTATTTATGGATACTGCTATCTTGTACACAATATCATAGCAGGTGGGAAACATTGTGTTCACATACTAAAATACAGACACTTACAAACAAAACAGAATTGCACATAGGAAGTCAGCAAGAAAATTCCGCGGCAAGGTCGTACACAACAATCATTCCAAGTGCTCTTCAAACAAATGCAATGATAGTTGAAGGTTCGACGGAAACCCGTCTGGCGAGGGAAATTCAGCATATCCTTTTAAACGAACACTCGCCAAAGTCATAAAGGAAAAAAATAACCGTAAGAGAATTGACGTTTCGGCACCACTACGGGTGCCTTGTTCACAATGGGATGAAAAACGAGACGGGCTGCTGCTTATGTAGGGAAAACGTTGCGTATCGTGCGGATGTATATCTCGGGTAGATTGCCCTGCGTCCTGTTAATCGCTTGGCTTGTCATTTGTATGTGAAGGGATTCCTTGAGCAGACGAGTAGATAATGATTTTTCTTTCTCAAGTATGCGCGTGGAATCCCAGTCAATCAAGTGGCCCGTGTTTTGCTGGTGTTCGGCGAGAGCGTTAGAAATCACTTTTTTTGTTTTTGACGTCACGCTGGTGTTCTTTGAATCGTCTCCTGAAGTCCCCTGTTTCGCCTATATAGGCTGCACCGCATTCTTTGCAAGGAATTTTGTAAACTACCCCAGGGTAGCTGGTCTTTTCAAGCGGGTCCTTTGCTCGTACCAAATTGTTTCTGAGCTTGCTGGATGGGACATGGGCAACTTGGATGTCGTAGTCAGCCAGTATCCGGCATAACGTCTCGCTGACACCAGGGGCATATGGGATGACTGCACGTTTTTTCTTATTGGTTGCTTTTGCTTCGGCTTGAGGGGCCGCAGCGTGTCGTTCTTGTGATTGTAGCACTTGACGCGGGTATCCGTTCTTTGAAAGCTCCTTTCTTATGCGGCGGACTTCACGGACTTCTCTTACGGTTATTTTTTCCATTATGACTTTGGCGAGTGTTCGTTTAAAAGGATATGCCAAATGCAATGATGTCTGCCTGACAACATCATCCTTGAGGTTATTCCAATCAGTGATGGTCCTTGGAAAAAAGGAATATTTAAAGCAATTAACTCGCGAATTTAATGGTGTTACGGAAAGAGAATGGCGATTTCTAGTTTGGTACCCCGAGGAATAAGTAAGGATATTGGAGGTGTCAACTTTGAAATTATTCTTAATTAATTGAAAGAAAAACTTTAAGCGACATATGCGATTTCTGTTAGGAATAAAGGGTACGCCGATTTTTTTTTTTTTTGAGGAGGTCACTGACTGATGCTCGCCCGTAAATGTTTTATATAAACCTTACTGCTTTCTTTTGGATTCTTTCAAGTTTATTTATGTTTACCTTTGTAAAAGGGTCCCAAATAATTACTGCATATTCTAAGATTGGTCTAATAATAGTGTTGCAGGCAAGGAGGCGTGTACCAGGGGTTGCTAACCTAAGCGAGCGTCGTAAGAAAAAAAGCTTCCGGGGAGCATTTGCTGAAACATTGTCTACATGCTTGGTCCAAGAGAGGTTATCAGAAATCCATAGGCCTGGATACTTATTTTCTGTAACTTCATGAAGAAAAGCCTTCATATCCAATTTCATGATGTGTCTTTTTTGATATGGCCTCAGCCTTCCACAAATGTCTGCCTCTTGGTTTCCTGCGTTTTAACCAGAGATAGATGAATAAGAAATGTCTTAGGATATCACTGCCACTTTCGGCGGTCCACATCAGGTAAGTGGCCGATGCGTTGCTTCCAGGGCCAGATTCAATGCGAACAATGAAGTGCAAAAGTAGGAAAAGTGAGCTGAAGAATGGAGGGAAGAGCCCAGCATGTCCACTAGATTAGGAAGCTTACGGCTATAAGGTGACCGCCGCGAGCGCAAGACAGGGTTAATTGGAAGTCACCGGGTGACGCCTTCGTCCCGCGTTACGCGTATAAGGCCGATAATGATTTTGAAGATGATGGTTGTGATGATGGTAATGGTGATCATGATCCCACTTCCTTTCTTCAGGAAATTCTCTTGGCTTACAGACTAGAGGCACAAAGTGTACAGCACATGGTAAGCCCTCTCAAGGCCAATTTTCATTTTTCCAGTTAAGGGTGAGAAGTCGTCTGTAACAGCTTGCTCTCCAGCAGAATTTGCATTTTTATGAACGCGGAAGCGTTTAAGGTCCCGTTCGGCAGAAAACTCTGCGTTGGCTGTGGCGTCGGCGTGACTGGAAAATCCTGATTGGTCGAGTGTGTGACGGTGTAGAAATGCAGGTTCACTGAAAAAGAAATAAACGTGCTCAAACAGAATCGAGCCGCCAGCATTTGAGCCGGGAACCGGACGCGCTATCTATTTATCAATTGAGAACGTTCCTTCAGTGCCCTAAATGGAGGTCTTGTACGAGAGTAGACGAAATACATTACAGAAATACTTAGGTAATTGGGGTAACTAATCAGCATCACTATTTAACATCGACCATTATGTGTAATAAGGCCATATGTGATGGCAACAAAGCCTTTGGATGTCTGCGAAAAGGTGCCCCTGGGCAGCCCCAAGTGACCACCGGGCCTTTTAACGCTATCGTGTCATAATCTTAAGGTGAACTTAAGTATTCCCCAAAATTTTCGACTCAGAAGGCGTTTCTTGCTTGACACTTCAAGTAGCTGCACATATCGGAAGCTAGTCGACGGTACTGTGTCGCGAGCTCCCTGCTGGTCGTTATTCGCCATATAAGTTGTATTGGAGAGAAAAATGAGGCCAAAGCGTTTATGTATTGTTGCAGGCTGAAATAGCACGGGCGAATCTGAACGAGCGTGTTGCATCTTCAGTCAGCGCATTCCAGGTGAGCGAGCAAAGCGCCCAAATGTTCCTTGCTTTTTCACATTGGTAATGTTATTTTTTTTCTTGGGCATTTCTTTTATTTCGGTATGGGATTTTCGGCCTCTTATTGTCTCATGGCTTATTTTATGCTTGATGGTTGCGCCGTCTTCCTGTTAGGGTGTTATTTGGCTTCTTTTGTGAGCTCTGTATTGTTATTCCAAAAGGACATAGAATGCAGAAAATTCATAAAGTCTGCCTTTTTGACTAGATCAACAAAGTCAGGGTCTAGACCGATTTGAGGTAGGGTGCCTAAAATCGCAAAGAGAAAATACCTTTCTTTTTTCTGCGTCTCCAATGCGTATTAACCTTTGTCTTCGACCTTAGGCATTCTTTGCACTCTGCCTCCTTTATCTGACCATAATGGGCACACTTTTACCGCGAGTTCTTTTCTTTTTTTCCTCGTAGCTATCACTTCTAGCAATTTTATGCTGCTGACTGCGCAGCTAACAATGCAAAAGATTTGCACGATTAAACCAGGGGTAAAAATAGGCTATCAGCTCGCAAAGTATGGCATATAAATCAACAGTCATTTGCCTTTATTATATTTCTTTACACGCTGTAAAAGACCGCTAATTAGAGCTCAACACACAAGTCTTATACCACCATCGAGCTGACTAAGGACATCGACACATTATAGCGTCTAACCCGCCGCGGTGGCTCAGTGGTTATGGCGCTCGGCTGCTGACCCGAAAGACGCGGGTTCGATCCCGGCCGTGGCGGCTCGAATTTCGATGGAGGCGAAATTCTAGAGGCCCGTGTACTGTGCGATGTCAGTGCACGTTAAAGAACCCCAAGTGGTCGAAACTTCCGGAGCCCTTCACTACGGCGTCCCTCATAGCCTGAGTCGCTTTGGGACGTTAAGCCCCCATAACCCACATTATAGCCTCTTCGAAGACCGCCAAACAAAATGAACGTCCTAGAAAGCAAGATATGTAAGTTCTCATTTGGTAAAAGTTACGCCATTAATCTCAAAACGTATTCGCATTGACCGCAGCGGTGGCTTAGTGGTCTGAGCCTCCGCCTCGCTTGCGGGAGGTGCAGGGTTCGATCCCCAGTGCCGCCGGGCACAAACCGGTGATACAATGGGTGCAAGGTTTCCCCTGGTCCGGTACTCGGCTTCTTTAGGGTGAAATTCTTGGAAAATGGGTCTTTGACCCCACCTTGAGTAGAATAAAAAACACCTTGTGTCATGGCGCTCTTTGGCCAAAAGTACCCTTGCGCCATAAGAATTCATCATCATCTTCGTATTCGCATTGGCGAGACGAAACCGAAAACAAAAAATGTATGTACAAAACACCAATGCGGTTAGGACAACCGTCAAGTTTTCGCGGTCTTGGGAATTATAATTATTCCAGATTCCTCTGCAATAACTGCAGCTGCGCGCACCTTTTTCTACATTGTTGGAGATTGCCGTGCGTGGTTACAGGTGCCTTCCGGCAACCTTCACGGTAACCTTTAAATCCAGCGCGGCCGCGAGCCTCTTTGATTCCGGCCTTCGACGACCGCTAAGAGCATTGGCCGCAATTGCCGCCGAGTTGCTTTACAGTTTGCGAGGACGACGACGCCCAACAAGGAACTCTTTCTGAAAGCCCTGTCAGTGCTGTTTTCCTTTAGGCAGCAAAACGGCAGGACACTGCTGTTGAAATTATTGCTGCATTGCAGAAAGGCAGATATATATCTGGTTTGTGTTCCAGAGTGAAAGTAACCGGATTCACACGTACAAGAATTAGCTGCAGTTCGCGAATGCATAAAGTGAGGGTCGCTTTCAGGAAAGCACCAAAAAGACGTGCTATCTTAATGCATTTTTTTTAACCCAACGTATACTCAGCTGGAACTTTTATCTCTCTTACAGGAAGAATGTGGCAAACTAAAAGCCGGTATCGATCAATGCTTTGCCGGCTTGAATCAGGTATAGTAGAAAAATTATCCCTTCCTTGATCTTACACAGGCCAGGTTTCTGTAACTTAAATGTGCCTTAAAATTACACAATTGGGTAAATCGCTGGGCGAGTCGGTTCATAAGCGAAACTAATGCAGGATAAGAACAAGGAGGTGTTTAGTGTGAGCGGTGTTGTGTGTGTGCCTCTTTGTTCTTCCCCTGCGTCAGTTTCGCTGGTTACACAACTGGGCATTTTGTGTCACTTAACAGGAAGCTCCTAAAGTCTTAAAAACGTGCGCATTCCTTGTGTGCGAGGCGTCCGTTTCACAGGTGCATTAGCTTTGCAAGATTCTAAAGCGTGTGTAATGTGTGGCTGTGTAATGAAGAATATTAAGTGGACGCGGCTCTAGTTTTCACCAATGCTTAGGGAAAACGACAGAACTTAGATAAATATGCATAATGATTGCGCTTAACTTAGGACTTTCCATTAAAGCATATCGCTTCTAGCGTGTATTGACATTTCATGCTTGCACCATACCCGCGCAATGGGGCTACCAGGAAATATGTATAGTATCAGAACTCGCACAACTTGTTCAGTCCTGTAGTGTACGCGCTTGTTATAGTTCACTGAAGAGGTGAAAACACTCTTCCTCCTCAGCCGACATGATCCGTCAGTGGCGGTTTAGGTGTGCAGGGCGTAAGCGGTGGTAAAAATCTCGGGGACCAAGGAACCGTCTCGATTCATGCTATAAATATAGAGAGCCTTGTGCTGTTTCTCATGCAGCGTTTGCTTCATTTTTTCCCCCAAAATTGATTTCACTGTCTACATCCCTTACAACCTCTGTGTGTGCTTGGGAAAAAGAAAAAATTACGCGAACCATAGAATTCGCAGCTTCCTGGCTGAAACTCGTCTCCGGTAAAGGTCAGCTATAAAATTGAATGCAACTGATAACATAATTACTTAACGGAATAATGGCGCAGGTCAAGTGACAGGACAGCAGGAGAGCACAAACACACACAAGCGCCAAGCATGTCTGACCAACTTGCCCAATCCTTTACGCTTCTGATAACATAAATCAGTAGGAAACTGTGAATTACTGAGCACTGTCATTCGTACTTGCAGAGAAAACTAATTCACATTACTTGGGCGATTTAGTAGGCATGAAGTTCTCAAGCGTCTACGTGTTTTCTCTCTCGAAATTTGGTAATTAGCGCTCAGTTTCGCACTTATGTCTCGAAAATTGAGCCTTACAGTATATTTTTTTTTTTAGGTGACAGAAGAATTTCAAGAAGAGTTACAAAACGTTGTGCATAGCTTGTTCCCCACTGTGCAAGAACAAGGTTGCGCAACCTCAGACTCCAGTGAAGAGAGGAAACCGTCCAGGAACTCAACAATGACGTAGTAGTTTTAATTTTAAGCTGTTAGGAAGCATCGAGAAGTACGTTCAAAACCATTAGTATAGGTCGTGTAATTGCAAAGATTGTTACCTTATAATCACATTGTGACATCTGAATGCTATCGAATCGATGGACAGTGTGGGCCCTTTTGCGCCTTCGAGATTTTAACACAGCAATCCACTATGTTACAACTAATAAAATGTTTGCAGTTGTTAGCACGCCTGTTTCAGCCATTCGACATTTAGTTGTGCCCACGCTGTATTGCTGGCTTGTTCCTTTGTCTTGCTTTACGCCTTTTAATGCGTCAGCATTAGAGCCCGCCCTGCCCCGATTTTTATCCGGCGTTGATCTCTGAAGCCTCCGAGATCCGACATCGCGGGGTCGTGAACACACCAGCTTCGCTTGCCGCGGCTTTCGACCACTCGGCCATCGCCGCAGCCTTTCTCCCCGCGTGTTAAACTGACAGTCTCTCGAGCTACATTTTACACGTCGTCACATTCATCAATTTTCATTCATTCATTCATTCATTCATTCATTCATTCATTCATTCATTCATACTTTATTTTCTAGAAAAACTGGACGGCCTCCTGGGCTAAAAGCTAAATAAGCAGCTTGACGGGGCCCAGGAGGCCGTTACAAGGCAGTGTTGCGAAGGGCAAAAATATAAGGATATATAGCAGTACATACCATATACTCAAGAAATTAATAGCAAGAACAAGATAAAAGACAATGTCATTTGGTAGAGAAAGAAAAATAAAATTCAACATACATCGCATGCATCACAGTAAGACATGAACCGAGTATCCAATAGACAGTGTAATATAGTACCACACTTTCAATACTTGCGTAAAAAACACTACGGTTCAAATTTCATAAAGTACTGACACAATTACTTAAGGGTTAAATTTTTTACAAGTGTATTTGTACATACTCAGCCCTAACGCTAGAGTACGCGGGCACTTGCATGTGCAATCGCTTACGAACACAAGAGCACCAGTGCCCTTGGACGCGCAAGCTAAAATTCAAACGCCTGACTGATTTGCAGCCGACGCTTGACGGCTACTGAACATCTAATTTCAATAGACCGAGTAATATTCCAAATGATTTTGAAGAATTAAAAACGCGCAGAGAACAAATTTGTCAAACCAAAGCTTAAATTGTCATTGGTGGGAATGAATTCAGTTTATCAACATAAATCCCTTCTACCCTCCAAGTGCTCTATCCTTGAATGACTTAAAGTTTCGCCAAAACCGACATAAATGGCTTGGTCGGGTTCAAGTATCCGTGTTACAGTGGAATATCTTGAGTGCTAGAAAGAACCTTGATCACTTGGCTACTTACCTGTCGCAATACTCATACCGATACGATGTTATTGCACTGACAGAGACATTACTTAAGGAAGATGAAAGTGCCGAAATTTCCGGGAACAACCTTCTTTTGCGATTGAGTTGTAGTACATCACGTAGTGGTCGCGTACAACTTTTTGTTGGAAATGAGCTCAGTTACTTTTGCTGTAAAATACAATTTCTGCCTGAAGTGTTGATACTGCTGCAGTGGGTTATTATTATTGGCTTTGTTTACCATCCACTTAGCTCTTATATAAACAAATTCTATTCAGAAATGGGAAGCATGCTGTTACCACTTGCGACTTGTAAATTCTCTGTAATGATCTGTCGGGATTTTAACATTTTTGAAATATAACTGCTGTGATTATCCCTTGCTGTTACAGGTTACTTTTAACCTGACAGATTTGTTAACATGACAGATTTGTTAACCTGACAAATTTATAGCTGAGCCAACTCAAGTAACTAACCAATCTGCCCCTCTGATTGACCATGTGCTTTGCAACAAAGGCATAAATGTGTTTTCTGGTTTCTGCGACATTGCCATTTACGACCACGATCCCAGTTCTGTGCTTTATACCTCTGACCTTTTGCGCTGTCAGTCCATACAGCCCCGAGAACGTGTAACTCGAGTCAATTACACTCACGTGTGATCTTTGCTTCAGTGCACCTATTTCAAAGACATGTACGATAAAGACATAAATATTGAATACAGAAATCTGGTGGTCAAAATCACCAACGTCATCCATCAGTCGACTCGCACATATGCTAGGCGTAATTACAACGGTATATGCCCTTGGGTGACTAAAGCAATACTTGAAGTCCTGAAAAAGAAAGATTCGTGCTAAGTACAAGTGGAAAAACAATCAGGTTAATAATTACTATCGCGAACAGTTTCGGTAATTTCGAAATAAGTCGGTCGCAGTGAAGAGGAACTGAAAAAATCAATACTACAGCAGTTTAATTGTGCGGCAGCAAGAGAATTCCAAAAAGATATGGGGAATTGCAACAGGTACTGGATAAGGAAAAGGAGTACATAGTTCCTCATATAAGCACACAGGATGCCTCTAGTATATTCAGTAATCTTGCAAGTGCAGCATTCTCTTCGCATTTATTCAGATTGATCGCCAGTAATTTTTTTCGCATTTTAGCTTGGGGGGAGGGGGGGATAGCATCAGCAATGAAGCACTAGTGCCCACTCACCTCTCTCTTGCCGATAATATGTTATTCAACATATTCAACACCGTGGCTTGTGCCGAAATGTTTTACACTCAGACAAGTATCGGTAAATCTTAATTTGCTCTCTACTGAAATTTTCCATTGATTTTGTTAGGGCAGAAAACGTTGGAAACGCAAACACCTACAATCTAAAATGAAATTCTTCTGATGGTGGGCCGTTTGTGTTACTTCTGTGCTGACTTATACTAGATTCTATTTTACGACACCTTTAGTCAGTGCAGACTTTATGTACTGCCTCATTAGGCAGTGGACTTTTTATCAAAAGTAAATATTCCAATGTGCTTCATTATGAGCGAAGCTGTGTGCCTTGTTACGCGTCGCCAGTATTACAAACATTTTGAAGGTGAGAAGAATGGTCGTCCTCACTTCTCCGATAGTTAAGGCATTTACGGATTAGTTATGGCACACAGACATTTAAGACACACGAGTTGTCATGGTGAGAAGGAAAACTCTCATTACACTGACAGCATCTGGAACGGCCACCATCACAGCTGCGCGTACATGGACACTGTAAATAGTAGAACTGCCAGCAACCTTTTCTCAACTTTGCCTTAAAAGAGGGCACACTTTTGAAAACTATGCCGCGACACAACCCTTCGGACAAGTTTGCAAACCGTAGCACAGTAACGATGTCTCAAAGCGCATTTTGATTCCTGCGACCACGTATAGGATTGTAGCATTAGGTATAGCCTGCTTCATCGATTACGCCAGTGCGCAAGGACAACGGCGTATGTGCACCTTACCCTATCACGCACGTTGGTTTCAACTTCCAGGTCCGCACACCGCATACCCCAGACACAGAACACCGCATGGCCCCGATGGCGGTGAGCTTTTTACGTGATCTCGCAATAGTTACGACCGGCAATACTGTTACCAGGAACCCGGAAGCAAAGAAAACATCACTGCTACAACTATTGCTCTAAAAGGCCAAAACAGTGGCAAGCCCTTGGAATATCTGTCGCTTGCGCGTGGCTTAATATACCATATGCAGCTTTAGTTGCTTTGGAGTGCATAAGATCACTTCACCCGCGATTTGCCCATTGTCAAAGCGAAATTACCAAATGAAACCAAGCCAGGAGCAACTCGCACTAAAAGAGCCCGTCACAGGATTTCACAATGATGTCATGCTAGCATCACCAGTCCTGTTAAAAGCGGAGAACTGGGCTATTCAATGCACATGGTAACTAGCGCTAAAGACAAGGACAGAAGAAAGGCGGACACCACGAATGCTAGAAGGAATGCACGGAGAGAACAACGCTTGGATTTCGAGCGGAACGAGACCATTGTTCAGAGAAAAACTCAAGGTCTTAGCACGGCACGTTGTCACGGCGATTAGGTTGATCAAAGTAGCAGGATGGTTCACACATGAAGAAGGGGGGAGGACAGGGCCCAATGTACTAGAAAGTTAGGCATTTAAAGCGCACAGCTGGGCTAGTTGGTGATCTTTAGATTCAGTGCACATGGTCGCTAAAGACAAGGGCAGAAGAAAGAAAGACAGACACCACAAACGTTAGCAGGATAAAAGCGCGATAAGTACAAACACCTTTCTCTTTAAAGGCTTTAAGTGAACGCAACTAAAGGCGCCTCAAACACAGTTAACCTTGTGAGAACCCTGTTAGCACATCTGTGAAAGGAAAATGAGGGCCGTATGAAGCGGTCTACCTATAATGCTGGATAAAGGCATGTACTGTACAAGCGCAGAGCTGTAGAGTTGTAGAGAATTACTGCACACAATAAGAGATTACTTAATGATCGAGGGAAAAATATGCAAGGGCAACGAGCTGTGGAGACTGAGTGCATATGCAATACGGAACGACGTCCAGGTAAGAGAGACGCTATTAACGGTTTCGTATATGACATTCTATGGGAGCATTGCGAAATAAAGTGTTCTGTCCGCAACACGCAATTCTTCCTCGGGGTACCGGGACAACAGCCTGAGAACGAGGGCCAGTGATGCTTGCAGTCATCTGTTAAGCAGGCCATTGTACCTGTATTGTACGCATGTATTGTGCAATTCATGTGCCACAGCTAAAATTGGTTTGCCGGGGACTCGGATGCGATGAAATTGTTGGCAGTAGGCCTTTTGGAGCCCAAAACCACGAGTGCAGGGCACACAAGGCGGTGAACGAGAAAGATAAATACGGCCAGAATGAACAAACAAGTGGGACGCCCACTGAAAGCCACCGTTTCAACTTGCCTTCGTCAGATGAACTGCGGGAGCGCAGCGGCTACGGCATTCTGCTGCCACACAGCGCGATTTCTCGCCATGCGCCTCGCCGCCGTGACCGGTCATCAACTAAGGCCTAACGAAACATTCCGCTTATGTCAAGAAACCACGGGTGTACAAAACTGGCTCGAAGCGCTCATGTAATACGTCCCATGCTGCTGCTATCAGGGTATCATGGGGGCCCAGCTGTAAACTTGCATCCGTTTACAATCTTCACGAAAACGTTAACGAAAAGGCTTACCAGCTGGAAGGCAACTCAGGTTTTAATTTTTTTGTATCCATGATAGAATCACTTAGGTACCAGCAAAAGGGGGTTCATTTTATTCACTCCAGGTGTGCATATCTCACCGTGACTCGAAAGTATTAGTTCTTCCCTTACAAAAATTTCTTGAGACAGTGCATAGACTGTCCATAGACTCCTGTCTACAATGTCTATAGACACTATAGACAAACCCTAGAGAAAAGTCTGTAGGCATTACAAATCCTATATACAGTCGATAGACAATCTATAAATTTATAGTCGTACACTTTTAGTAGACTTTTGCCTATAGACTATGAGTAGACAAAAATAAATATCTGTAGGAAGGCAATAGGGTCTATAATAAGTCTATAGAGTGTCTATAGACCATTTTTATGAGGTTTACGCGTACACGAAGTGGGATGGTTCGAGATTTGCCCACATACAGACCTCTGCCGGCCTACTTCAACAGCGTGCTGGTTTCTGTTTTGGTGAGCAACATTCGGCTTCTGACAAAGTGATGCAGCAAGTGTGACGTGTACCGAGACGTCTATAATCGAAAGAATCAAGGTGGCGGGTGAACGTTCCACAAGTGGGCGAGAGTTATGTAGAGGCTAAAAGGGTTCACTAACGTGGCAGTTTGGTCATGTTGGTGTTGCATAGCACGATTGAGCAACGCACACAGTACGAGGACACAAAGAGGGAAACGACGAGACATGAGCGCCGACTCACAACATTTTATTTCACGACGAGCAGATTTTCTGGAAATATGAGCCACGCGCAAGTAAGCCACTGTTGCCGTTCAAGTCATCCCATTCCTAACTTGAAAATAGGGGTTCGGCAGGATTACGCGTATGCTTGAGAAACGCTCTGAACAAGTATTGCCCCGAGCTTATGGCTGTCAGCTTCAACGAGCAGATTCTGCGTCTCAGAGCCGTGGGTTTCCCTACACATGTCCTGATCAGTGTCGCAGAAGTCATTCTGAACAGCATCTATTTAAAAGACGGCCATCACCTCCCAACCTTTCCCTAAACAGCAGATTGCTGTGATCCCGTATTTGCACAGCTTCTCCCGCCGCCTAAAAAATATCGGACAAAGGCCGGATGTAAAAGTCCTTTTTTTCCCGCCTCTGACAAGCTCCAAAAATTGTGCAGATTGACTAAAGGCGCCCGTGTGCTGAGCGATGTCAGTGCACGTTAAAGATCCCCAGGTGGTCGAAATTATTCCGGAGCCCTCCACTACGGCACCTCTCTCTTCCTTTCTTCTTTCACTCCCTCCTTTACCCTTTCCTTACGGCGCGGTTCAGGTGTCCAACGATATATGAGACAGATACTGCGCCATTTCCTTTCCCCCCCAAAAACCAATTATTATTATTATTATTAACCCGGAGGCGCAAATAACAAAGAGTGCAAAAAGAAACACCGAACCAAGTTCGTTGAATGTGCCAACTAGATTGTGTACACCATTCCATTGCCGTGTGGGAAAAGCTATGTTGGCCAAAGTGGTAGGTGTCTGAACGACCGCCTGCGGGAACTTTGTAGCAACGTGTCCGAAAAGAGAGATGGGTTTCTTAACGCGCACTGCAGTAAATGTAAGCCTGATGACAACAGGGCTGATGAAGACGGGGAATCAGATCAGGTTTCCACGTGTCAGGCCCTCTACCAAGAGTGCAACGTTATTTCCAAAAACAGATGTAAATTGACTCGCGAAATTATTGAAGCCGAAATGATAGATCGTTTAGGTGGCTCTTGCGTATCGACGCCATCGATAGTCCTTACCCGTAAGAACCTTCTGTACCTACGTCAGCGCCTGAATGGTCTGCTCGTCGCGCATGCGTGATGTTAGCCATGATTTACCTATATATTCCGGGACGAGGTTCGAAATGAATTATTGCAAGTCGGCGCTCGTGTCTCGTTGTTTCACTCCTCGTCCTGTGTGCGCTGTTCATTCCTGCTAAAAAGGTTATTTTACCCACAGGAAGTAATCTATTGTACTAGCACGCTCAAGTTTGCTTTCTGATTTGTCGAACAGCAACAGTTAAAGAAACCTGTGAGGAAAATTGGCCGCAAAGGGCAAAGAAAGAGTTTTAAAAAAGCAATAACGAAGGAAATTTTTTTTCGCGATCGGAGCCAAGGCATCCGCATAAGATCTCTTCTTTCTTTTTTCTTACATCAGAGCTCCGGAAAGCAAGCAGGAATGCCTAGAAAGTTTTCAACGCTCGACCAATTCCTCAGCAATCGCATATATTCGTGATTTCAAGATGTCCCAAAATGAACATTCTCGCACTTAGTACGCGTACGCCGAGCTCACACTACTGGCCCCGCTTCTACCTTACATTAGCACATGTAGTATTTGCGTACATAGGCTATCCCATCTGGCTCCTTAGACAACCACAACAGGAAACGAATCGTGGTCTGGGCGCACCAACAAAGCAGATACCAAGCAGCAGTTACAGTCTGCAGTGCACATCCTGCCTCCAATTATTTCTTTTGGAGCACGTACAACCTTTGCCAAAAGTGACCAGGCTGCATGGTTTGCTTCTCATTCGAATATTACAGCACTTACGGCTTCCCTAATGATCAAAAAGTTCTCGGAAGGCGAGGACAAGGGTTCTCCTGACAATGCAGAGATACAGAGCTTGAGGACTGGCATAATAGCTTCAATATAGTACTGAGAAGCAAGCCTGGTTACTTTTGGCAAAGGCTGTACCACTTGCGGACCACAATTTTTTCTGTGTGTGTGTAAACCAGAAACATGCCCTGACGGAATCGTTTTTCAGCAGAGATTGCTTAACAAGCGAAGCAGGTGCAGCTTGAGCGAAGGCTGTGACTGTCACTACTTGGGGCCAATAATACTAAGTTGTTGGTAGCGGCTACAGAAGTAGCTCCATGTCTACGTATAGTTCTGTACAAACTCCGATTTTAGGGTGAGTCCATCAACTCCTAACTGGAAGCATAGGTGCATTGATACGCTCAGGAAACGTTTCATACTGATTTTTTCAGAGAGCACCATAACGATCATGGGCTCGTTGCTCAATTTTTTTTCCTTCGAGGATAGTTCACAGTTTGCTTCAGTGCAATCGTTGATCATCGTGATGCTCCAGAAGAAATAGTATCCGGGTCAGATTAAGCACTGCATACCGTTGTAGTCCTTGCGACCGGCTTTCCGATATGAAATCTGATCATCCACTCCTTCTTGAGCTTGCAATTCAGAGGGAGAATAAGCAGCTTTATCTCGCCCTCGATTACAAAGTTCAAGCACTGTGATATACGGACAAGTGGGTGTTGTTATTTTTTTCTAGCGCCGCGCGTTTTACAGCGCAGTCTGCTGCAAACTCTGCTACGGCGTCAGTTGAGCCCTTGTCACTGCATCATCCAATGCTAACACGGAACTCTTTCGGCTGCTGCTTCTTACTGTCCCATTGTTGCAAAGTGCCCAGGGATTTCATTTCGGTCCGAGAGCAGTGTTCCTTGTCCAGTGCGACGGCCTAAAACTTCGCCACTGACCTGGTCAAGAATTTACCGTTTGTTTCAGCGAACACTTTGCGAACTGCCGACTGCATAGACAAAGTGGCCGCAGCTGGCATATATCGACAGTGTTAATGGAGAGATGTCGGAGAGACCTTTGCCCTGCAGTGGACATAAGCTGGTGAGAGTGATGAAGGCGGCATTGTTCATTTCACGAAAGTGTATCAGAACGCTGTATTAAACTGCATTAGTGCTTGGTGTGGGGATACTCGTACACGGCTGGCTATTCTGACGGAGGATGGCACTGCCCAGTTATGCAGGCAAGAGAAATGCGACGAATATCTGCGCATTTTCTCTTGGGCATCGCGTGTGCAGCTCGTTGCATTGCGCCAGCACCACTTCCTATCTTTGCCTTTTCCCTGCTTCGGTCACTCCTCCTCCTCTCCCCTAATGGGGGGCACAGCAGACCAGAGCCAAGTTGGTTTGACCGGCCCATCCACCCTCCCTTACGATTAAACTGCTTTCTCTTTCACTTTTATCCGTAAGGAGTCCGGCATCACACAACATATATGGCTCCCTGCATAGCCAGCCCCCGAATTCTGAACCCTGCACTAAGCTACCCTAATCTTTACATAGTTTATGAATCCGGCCAGGGTCCAAAAACCTTTCTGCCAAAGTGAATGACAGGAAATGTCACCCTGCTTCCGGACCTGCGTGGCTAATTCTAACCACAACTTCTCCCGCCCAGTTCATTTTAGTCAAGAACGCAGAAGCATTGCAGCCACTTCAACACTGAAGTGTATGGGAGGCACTCTGGACGAAAAGTATCCTTTTCTTTTATGTTATTCTTATCTGTAAAGTCTTTATGTTATAATTACATATGTTATTCTTATGGGTAAATACCTTGACACGGTGCTCTTCGTTCTGGATTTCAAGTTAATTTTTTTTTAATGCGAAGCTTTAAATGTCGCAATTAGAGGCATAGCGTCTGCCACCCAAGCAGAGTACGAGAGCAACCCGAGGTCTTGTGCGAGTCATGCCACAGCAGCAGCCAGGGTTCCTTCAGCGTTACCCTTTCAACGGGGCCGCAGGAAGTCGGGCCTCACAGCCATTTGCCGGGGCAGGAAACGGCGCAGCCCGGACACCGTCCTCCCCTTATCGCCGTTCATTTCCCGGCCCCGCGCGAACGGAGCGTGAACGCCGACATAGCCGAGCGAAAACATTGTTCCCGAGGCGCGACGTGGTACGGAGGCAGAAAGGTTTGGATTGCCGTTTGGCTCCCCCTTCTTTGGAGTAATGATCGGGGCGACATCTGGCGTCATCGGCGACAAAGAACCAGTCTCGTGATACGCATTTGCCGCAGCGTTCTTACATGGTTTTCCCTTAAAATAGATGGCGCGACAAACGGCAAGAGTGCGCTTCAAGGAACCCCTGTGAGGCTGCGGCGTATGAACGTACCATTGAAGCGTGGCTCCGGCTAGCAATAGTGCAAGTAGCAGTCGTCGGCGCTGTTGCACAGTGCGACGTGCAGCTCGGACCAGAGGCAGTTCCGGAGAGGTCTGTCAGGTCACGGCAGCATTTAATTCCCATTTTGTGGTGATAATACATTTGCTTTCCCATGCACGCATGGTTCGTGGAGTTTTTCTGCACTGATTTATTGTGCGACATCGTCTTTGCAAGGCACCATGGATTACTCTGGTCCTCAGACTGCGCACGATCAAAGGTAAGGTATTGTTCTTCATGTTTCTGTCGCGTACATTTATGTTGGGCTTCGCACGGCGCCACTTGAGGCGAAACAAAAAGAAACAATAACTGCGTCCATGGATTTATTACTGCATGTGAAAAATTTAATACTGCAACTCACGAAATTTTTCTTGGTAAATAGCGCAAGATAAATAGGCGACAAAGAAAAATGTGTCCGGTGAACTCTTTCTGATCACTTTTTTATACCGTGTCTTTGCCGTCGTTGTTGCTGATGCTCGGCCCCCACAGACAAACCCAGAAAGGCCCATGGCCTCCTACACAGAATATATTAAAACTGCAGTGCACCGCCATTAACAGCGACAGGTTGAAACCGCAAAAGTGAGGGTGTGGGTGCGAGAGACGACGGAATCGGAATGCCATTCCTTCAAACGCTGTCACATGCGATGTAGGACATGTGGTGTTTCTCTAGCCGCTTTATGTACAATTTGAGTATGGTGTAAAGGTCAATATCATGACCGTTCCCCTCTTAGTAACATCCTTTGCTGGACAAAGACTTGTGATAACATCCAATGATTTCTTTCCTACGCCAGCAGTTTCCAGACTATCCCAACAAATCAGCCATAATCTCATTTCTACGCCTAAAATTTAAGCCCCCCCCCCCCCCCCCCTGCTACGCAAGCAACACGGAGTCATAATGCATGAAGGAACTAATGAAGTCCTCTCAAGATAGCGTGACGGATGTTGGCCGGAACCATGGCCGGAACGTTTGCAAAAGTTCGAGCGAAATAAAAGAAGAGTACGACGGATAGGATTAGAGAAAAATGCACCGAACAAGAGCGGACACATGCAAGCTAAGCGAGCTGTGGTGTTTCTTAACTATTAACTCCGTGATGCGCAAATTTCCGCAGTGGCTTTGTTGCATGTAGTCGAGCTGTCAGCACGACTGGGATCGACTCAACTCGCGCCGGCCTTTATTATACAGAGGTGATATGCGAAAAAAATGATAGGTTTTAACGTAGCTTAACCGAGTGTGATGTGCGAAAGCACTTGGGGCAACATCGCAGCAAAGGCAACCGCATGCAAGATCTTGTCGGTAGTCGTTATCGGCAGCCTTGCATGTCAAGGGGGGTGCCGACTCCGCGCGTTGAAGGAGCAACTGCGCAGGGCCTCGGCCACTGCCGCTCAATCAATGGTCAAAGGTTAAGGCTTCACACATACCTGGGGTTTTCCAGCTATGCTAGGGAAGTAGTGCGTTCTCGCAAGAACACCCGCTCATTAAGATTCTCCGCACTCTAAACAACATTTGGTCCAAATAAATCTGTAGCTCTCCACTAAGAAATGCCTCGTAGGCCACAGTGTTGGGATTGCTGCGAACGTGCTTAGAACAACGCGGCGTTTTTCCTCTGCTGCAGTTCGCGCCTGTGCGCTGCTGTGCTTCCAATCCAGGTTCGCGGATGCTCCGCCAGAGGGCGACTCCGTCTCTCGCCGCAAGATGTCCGCCGAGGAGATCCGAGCGGTGAGCAAGAGGCTTTTCCGGCGGTCCACGCTCCTGGAGGCCCACAGCGTCGCTGCCGCCACACTGGACACTGCGGCATGCTGTTCATCCGACGACGAGGACCCGCTGCCCCCTCGCGTCGTGGGTGTGCAGGTGGTCCCCGAAGGCCCCATCTACGAATTGCCACCGCCCCCGCGCAAGGTTCCACCACCGCCTCCGGTCAGAAGAGACTCGCTGCAGGCGCCTCCTGGCGAGTCCCTGCTGCCGCCGCCCTCGCGGGAGCTGTTCCTCTCTGACGATGTGAGGGTCACTATTTGAGACTTGGTCACAAGTATGGTTCGTGATACGGCCGACGCTCGTTATAACGAAACGGCTTGTAACGATATAACGAAGTAATGACGATTTTCCTAGAAGGCTCGGTCAACACGGGCTATAACGAATTAACGGCTATAACGAAGTAATTGCCGAGCTCCTTCAGCTTAGTTATAGCGATGTTCAACTGTTATACGGTCGTATTGACTGCGCGGCGCGGCGCACACAGCGCCACAAGAGGAAAACGACGTGCACTGGCGCCTGTCTACCCAGTCACACGTGCGCTTTGTAGTTCTGTGATGGTCCCTGCAATAAATTGTCAGCTCAACAGCCAACACCACAACGCACAAAAATTCAGCACATGCTGAGAGGTGCTAACGACAATTTTTTAATGATTTCTTTAGGAAGAGGAGGAAAAGCAAGCTTAAATTCAAACAGACCCTAAGTATGAGGAAAAAAATTTAAGTTGAAAATTTATAACTTTCAGGAGGTGCTTGTCTTGCTTGGACTCGAGGTTGTGAAACTCGTAAACATAGACGCCATTTCTGCTTTCAAGAACTATACCCATATGTTGCCAGTGAAGACATACAACGCGTGGCCCGTTCCTTTGCCGTCAGCGATTCCTCAATTGATTAAAGCGAATGGAAATTTCAATCATTGAAGCAACTGAGACGTAAAGAAGCAGTGATACCGCTAGAACATACCGTGGGTTATTTAATAGAGTACCTCGGCTGTTAGTCCTCATTTCCACTTCAGATGGAGGCTCTGCACAACCTAATTCGTTATTGGCTAAATTCGCTATTGGCCGAATTCGCTATTGGCCGATTCAGTTAACTGAGTGGCAACGATGACACGAGTGATGAGTGGCATAAATATTCGTGTTCTGATCCAGAACCAAATAAGGTGCACCATTCCCCTGCAGACAGAGAAGGTGGCAAGTTCATTGGCCACGTATTGAACTGAGTAATGTATTAACTGAACAAGAACTGAATCGACTGTATACTCTGTTACGTCAGGAGGAATGCCAGCCGGCTTCAGCGCCCGCCGTTCCGCTGCCGCCCAAGAAGTTTCCAAAGCACGCCGGTCTCCGGCTGACTACCACTGCTCCCGCGGCTGACGGAGACGCGCATCCTTACCAGGGCTCCGCTGACCTCACGGCGGAAGGCTTGACGTCACCGCCGCCCGCCGGCGCCAAGCCTGGAGTTCGCTTCACAGCCGCGTCGCCCACAGTGGTGCTGGTTCCGCTCAGTCCCGAGGACGCCAGCAGTCCTCGTAAAAAATCCGCCACGCTGGGCAACTTCTTGGAGACGCGCGATACCAGTTGGAGGTTCACTCCTGGTCACCAGAAAGTCGCCGCGGGGGCTCACAGGTCACCAGGAACAATGCCCGAGAAGGACAGCAAGGAAGAGACGTGAGTGGCTGAGTTGTTTTGTATGGCTTCACGCAGAACACTTCGCTCTTCATGTTATGAGTATAGATTCATAGCCGTTGGCAACGAAAGTGTTTGACGTACAGAACGCATCAATCTTGTTAGAGTCCTGCAGCGATTTGCCGATAACAGTAAGCAGCGAAACCAAACATGTCGAACATTCCGGATCAAGAGCTTTGTATATTGAACAATTGTAAGATACTGTTATGAAAATATTGAACGGAATGTTCCACTCCTCTGATGTGTAAAAAATCTGTGGTTTAACGCGCTTATGTCAATCGCATCGAGCAGTCAAGACTGCCAGAGAAAACCAAT
The DNA here is from genome assembly GCA_030143305.2 of Amblyomma americanum. Taxonomy (NCBI): domain Eukaryota; kingdom Metazoa; phylum Arthropoda; class Arachnida; order Ixodida; family Ixodidae; genus Amblyomma; species Amblyomma americanum. Next base: position 90,694 of record JARKHS020008481.1, read on the forward strand.
GGGGAACGCCTTTGACGATAGCACAAACGTTAATAGCAAACAAATTCAAGCCTGCCGATGCGTGGTCTGCGAGTATATTGATTGTTATAGTGAGATCTTACATTATATTGTCACGTAGTGGTGACGGCTGTCGAAGGAGCGATAAAAACGGACAAAAGTTGTAAAAGAAAACTGTTTATTGGGCTGACTTGCACCCACAATGAACGGAATCACTCGGCGGTAGCGTAGCAACAAGCGTGCTCGGCGGTCGCCGGACAGATTGTTCGCCACTCTCGGCCGTGCTCAATTTAAAGCTGACAGCGAACTTTCGAGACAAAGCGTGCAAAGATACTAGAACATTCCGGAACAACGTAGAATCAGATCTGCCTAGCTGCGATCAATCGAGATAATTCTGGTCGCATCTTTCATCGCAACAACGTTATAAAGCGAAGTGGCGGCAGATTTGAAGAATGAACCAACACTGCGAATATTCACGGCAATATGAACAAACTGCGCTTATAAACAGTTTCCCGCTCCAAAATTCTTTTGTCCAGAATTGTTGTTGGGTATCACGAATGATGTCGTTACGTCATCAAAGTGATGATGCCATCGCGCCATCATCACCTCATTTTTTTCTATCACAAGCTGCTGCAAAGACATGTATTTTAATATGTAGGAGAGTGACTCCGCCGTTATCGCTTTTGTCTTGATTTGTTTTCTATAAATTGGCGTTCACAACCCGCTTTCTGGTCAGCTAGAGGCTCGCTTCGTGTAAATTTGCGCCTCTCCCCAAAGACACTGGCTTTTCTCTAGGTTCATCGAATTCATGCGTGGTAAAGGTACACTGAACAGAAGACCGTCCAATCGACTCTATACCTTTTTCTATCTATGCTGATGTTTGTACGGTGGGAAAAGACACATTCATTGCGCAGGAAACTGCGTTTAAAAATCATCGCCCCAGTCGACTCAAACTCATTATGTCTGCACTAGAAAGAACTCTATAATCGCGGTTTGTAAGCGAATGACAGTGTAGCCTCTGAGATCCAAGCCTAAAACTGCGCCGACGCACGCAGCTTACTTGGGAAATCAACTGGAGGTGGCGACACTTGTACTTGATTTCTTTTCGGAGCTTATGAAAGCTGCATTTTCAGTCAATTCACATTCCTTGCCGCTATAACGTGGTATTCTATCGATGCATCATCATCGTCATAAGCCTCACTACGCCCACTGCAGGGCAAATGCCTCTCTAATGTCTCTCCAATTAACGCCGTCCTTTGCCAGCTACGCCACCTTATCCCCACAAACTTCTTAATCTCATCCGCCCACCTAACCTTCTGTCGCAGCCTACTACGCTTCCCTTCCCATGGAATCCAGTCTTTATACCCTTAAGGACCAGCGGTATATCTTGCCTTCGCATTACATGCCCTGCCCAAGCCCATTTCTTCCTCCTGATTTTGACTAGGATGTCATAAACCTGCGTTTGTTCCCTCCCCCACTCTCCCATCTTCCGGTACCTACCATTTTTCTTTCCATAGCTCGCTGCGTTGTCCTTAACTTAAACTGGACCCTTTCCGTTAGCCTCCACGTTTCTGCCCCGTAGGTGAGTGCCGGTAAGATACAGCAGTTGTACACTTTTCTCTTGAGGGATATTGTAAACTTCCATTCATGAGCTGAGAAAACCTGCCATATGCGCTCCATGCCATTCTTATCCTTCTAGTTATTTCCCTCTCATGATCCGGATCTGCTGTGACTACCTGCCCTAAGTATTCCTTTGCCACTTCCATCACCTCGCAGCCAATTGTGAACCGCTGTTCTCTTGCTAGACTGTTGAACAGTACTTTGGTTTTCTGCGTGTTAATTTTTAGACCCACCTTTCTGCTCTGCCTGTTTAACATGTTGATTATGCTTTGCATTCCATCTGCTGAGTGACTCAGCAAGGCAGTGTCATCAGCGAATCACACATTATTTAGGTATTCTTCATTAACTATAATCCCTAACTACTCCCAATTCAGGCCTCGAAAAACATCCTGTAAACAGGCGGTGGATAGCATTGGCTAGATCGTGTCTCCCTGCCTGACGCCCTTCCTTATTAAATTTTATTGCTGACTTTATTGAGGACAATGGTAGCTGTGCAGTTGCTACAGATATCTCCCAGTATTTTCATATAAGACTCTTCTGCAACCTGATTCCGCAATTCCTGTATGACTGCTGAGGTTTCCACAGAGTCAAATGCTTTCTCTTAACCTTATAGGTTACGACTTATAGGTTACGAGACTATATATAGAGTTGGTTATAATCTGCGTATTTTTCTATTACCTAACTGAGAGTGTCAATATGATCTATCGATACATGCCAACCTCAATTTGTCCTCAGCGATCTTTTAAGTGGACTGTCCTCAGTGCACTCAGGACTAGCAGCTTATGGCTTTTCCGAGAAATAAACTATATACATGGAGTATGAATTGAGAAGCGAACCAGTCATTCAGGTTAGTCGTATTATACCTGTGAGCGTCTCTGCAGTGTTCTGTTTATTTATTTATAGTGATGTGTCCATCACACTATCGTCGATGTTTACGCACCTTACAATACAGAAGTGTTCAGGTATCGTCCGCACCACTTGAGTAATGATAAAACTGCAGCCTTAACATCGCGCAAAAAATTATTTACCGCTACAAAATAGTCACGGTTTTTCTCAACTCGACAAGAGAATAAATTTTCATGTTACGCCTCCATATGTTACCAAACCCGGAGCTCCAAGTTCCAACGTAAGCATTCAAAGTAATCCCATTAATTATCATTATTAAACTTAGTCTAGCGCCAATTAGGCTCACTTCATTGTGTAAAGAAAATCTAAATTGCATTACACACTTGGCTGAGGGGTATTTTGGAGACATGCCTAACATAATCATGCTAGAAGGCTTCGTAGTCCGGTATCCGGGGTTTCCGCGAAATCTGGCCTATGACGGTTGGAGGAAACAGTGCGCGCATCCCTTTGCACGCAGCGAGGAAATAAAATAGACGACGTGAGCTCAAGCGCATTCACAAGCGATCTAGCAACGTGCCCTTACGTTCGCGGCACAGAGCACACTCGTGAGAAAAAGACTCCACGTTAATTCTGGAGACGCTTTTAGTGAGAGCGCAAAAATTGCATGGTCGGTTGCGTGTTGTTTGGGGCAGTTTTTACGACCGTATTGTTGCACGTTGCACCAGTAAAAAAAAAATCGTAAGAAATCGTAAAACTCCCATATTTACTTTTTTTTTCAGTGTGAATGAGTCTTCAGATAGGGTTGCCGGGCCTGAGCCCATACACGGCGGCTGGTTTGAATGGAGACGAAATGTACTAACCTCCATGTACAGAGGTTCCAGTCTGTGGTAGAGAAAAAAAAATGGGTTGTAGTGGTAAATAATAAATAGGTTGGAGAATTTAAACCGGTGTCCTGTAGCGTATACTGTATCGTGGGCTGCATGGTTGCTTTCCCAAAAGGACGTTAATCAAACCTTTCCCCGCTGCGGTGGCTCGACTGCTGAGCCCGTGGACGCAAGTTCGATCCCTACCGCGGCGGCCGCGTTTCAGTAGAGGCGAAACTCAAGGCGCCAGTGTATGTCAGTGCACGTTGAAGAACCCCAGCTGGTCGAAATTATTCCGGAGCCCTCCACTGCGGTGTCCGTCATAGTCCATGTCCCTTTGGCACGTTGAACTCCATATTGCAAGCCATTAATTAAACCTTTCAGAATGGCGACAAAGAACTGTTTTTCCCACAGACAAGCAAGTCATTCCGTCTTTCTCAGGCGCTGCCGTATTTGCGCAGGATGACGTCGTCCTCAGACACGGACGACTTGGACGACCTCCCGCCGCCTCCACCAGAGTGCTGCGTCGAGGACTCCACGGATTCCAGTGAGAACATCTACGAAGACATCGAGCCTGTTCCTGAGCCTGGGAAGCAGCGGCCTGGAGGCTTCGTCAGTGTCGCGACCATGTCGCTGGTGCGGCCTCCCAAAAGAAAGAAGTCTGCCCGCACCTTGGAAGAGGTCCTCAGCTCTCAAAAAGATGCAACCATGTCCAAAAGTGAGAGCGCGGATCTCCTCAGTTTGATTTATAGTTAAATTTATTTCTGAACATGCCACTAATGGATAGGGGGGGGGGGAGTAATCTGCTCCTTTTATCGCAGGAAGTCAGTATGCCTATATATTCACCGCCGATACGCAGTTTGTATAGCTACATTTCTTTTTGTATTGAGTTGATGCATCTGAAACTGACGGTAACGTAAAGTCTAACATAAGCAGGCGAAAAAAGAAACGAAACGGACACAATGGCAATGTTCACAATGAGAAATTTCTACAGGAAAAAAATGACCACACCCTTTCCAAGGGTGGTGAAAAATGCCGATGCCAGATTAAATGTTTAGTGAAATTAGAGAGGGGTAGTTTGAAGTCTGTTCCGTTTATGCAGATGCGTCTAGAGCGCCTAGGGTAAGCTTTAGTGTTTGCTTAGAGTGGTCGAATAGCCGGTTGCGGTAACCAGTAAAGGAGTGTGGGGAGGGCGATTTTTTTTTCCTCCATGCCATCGAGGCACCCTAAAGCGACTCACACAACTAGCGCCATGCCTGGGCTGACAATGCAGTCATAATGGACTTCGAGATTCGCACAAAAACGTTTGGAAACAAATATTAGACATTTGCGTGCAGTTTTTGTTGTCGCTCCTAGATGGCGCCACATACTCAATTCGTTGGCAGTGTTGAGAGGTTGGTTTTGGTTGTTTTTTTTCCTGAACGGGGAGCGTGTAGGAGTAAACTGAAAATGGCGTCCCCGCGGCCGAAGTCGCCGAAACCTGTAACTCCTCAGAGAAAAAAGGACGAATCATTCTTGGAATACTTGGGGACACTTGGCAGGAGGAAGAAGATCAAGGAAGGTAGTAACCGATCCATTCGTCAGAAGTGCTGTCCGGTCATCGTATTGGCTCAAAGTAATCGAAATCCAGCGCTCGTATGAAGGCGCCGCCTTTCGTGACCATGTATGGAGTTGTGCTAGTTCAGCATGCGCAGCTCCTTTTTCATGTCATCTTCGTTGTCATCAACCTAACACAGAGCGAATGCTTTTGTGAAGTTGCCAGTGTGGTACATTGATATCTTCGACTTTTCATCATGAGCCGATGAAACATGTCGCGCCACACCCCATTTGTTTGTGTTGTCTACAAACAAGCGTAGATTTGTGAATGGGCCATCACCTAATTACTATTGTACTTCATGTAATTTGTGACCTGTGATGTTAACTTTTAACATCGTTTCGTTGTCGCATACGTTTGGTACCTGAAGGATTCCGTGGTCTCGATGAACACGCTCGTTCAGTGTGGACATACATTTTAGAAGGTGCAGTGGCGGTTCCTTCCCAGTTATTATACTGTTACCTGTTCTTTGCGCAGTGGTCGAGCTCCAAGAAGAAGGAAAAAATGCTATCGACACGCCAGGAAGTCCGACCCTTCCTGAACTTCCACCGCAAGATTATGTCCTTGGTATGGAGATTCGTCTGCACTACTTTTGTCATTTGCTTACGCACAGTATTTCTATTATTCCACATGGACGTTTATGTGCGTGATATAATGGTGGTTGCTGCACACATATATTTTTAAAATTGGGGTTGGATATTTCGGTTTGAACCAAAAAGCAATAAAAGTATGCGAAATTCAATTTTCGCAATTCGGTTTAAGCGAAAAAAAAAAGGTCAGTTTTCTTGTCATGAACAGTGCTGCCAGCTGGCTACCGATTAAGAGTTAGGCTCCATCAGAAGAGCAAACTAACAAAGTGTGGAAGCCAGGGACCCTTGGATAAAGTAGCACATTTGAGTTTTGAAGTATTGCTCCGCTGCCTTACATGCCTCACCAGACTGGGAAGCTCATCTTGCTGACAAACGTCGTCTGCAAGTGTAGTTCTGTTCACTGTTATCACCTGCTTAGGGCGGTCACTTGGATAAGCAGGTTTCTCTACAGCATCTAAGGCCGCAAAACCATGCTTAAGCACCACAAAAAAGTGCTGTGCTCTCGTTCCTTGATTGTTAAGCAGCAGAAGTTGAGGTTGTTGCAAGCTAAAGGTGAGGTTAGCCTAGCGAATTCTTCCGGCAATTGCTACAGTGTAGCGACACTTCGTTTTTATTGCAGTAAATGTACAACCCCAACCTAGAGTAAGATTCCAGCATGGCAATCCTCTTTTAGAAACAAAAGTTCAGTTCTGTTCTTTGTCTTATGTTTTCATAATTTTACTGTCATCACTTTCTTAACTGGCAGTAGCATTTCCTTCTGCAAAGTCAGCTACAAGTGCTTTAACTGTAGTTAATGGCCTTTAATGCTTTGGTTACTGGTAAATAATATTTGCTGAAAAGACTGTATTCACAGCAAACAATGGAAAAAAAATCTACGGAATTTGCAAAAAAAAATATAAACCGAAAAAGTCCAACCCTTATTGATGACATGTTGTAGGGTGCTGTCATATGCTGTTGATTTTGTGATGGGTGACAGCTGTTCCTGTGTTTAAACTTTATCAAACAGATGAAATGGAAGAAAGGGCCATGATTGAGCCATCGTCCTACGAAGATCCAAAGCTGAAGGAGCTGATAGCTGTGCTCATTGAATGGATCAACGACGAGTTGGCCAGTCATCGAATTATTGTGAAAGATATTGAAGAGGATCTGTTTGATGGACAGGTTTTACAGAAACTTCTTGGTAAGTAACATTAACATTATTGCATGCCATGAAAGACGTTGCATTTGTGGCAATTACAAATATTCCTATATGGGCCCAATATTCACTTAAAATTTCATTTCTACGGTGTCCAAAGTTTTTAAGCAATTCACCCTAACTGCCTAATCCTAGCGTGGTGTCTGGCAAGGGGTAAGTTTTAAATTTCTTTAAATCAGCTTCTCTACAAGGTATTGTTTCAGCCCAAAACATTTTCGCCAGTTTCACTCTCTCATTCATAGATCAAAACGAAACATCGGTAATGCTGCCTTCATTGTGTAAGCTCTGGACAGTCACTCTGAGAAGGGTTTTCCACCCCCTTCTGAGTCAGCAGCACTTGTCTGTCTGTAGCTTGTCCTTAACAAAAGAAAGTAGTCTGGGGTCTATTGGTTTAACAGGTTTGGAAGAGATTGTATTGTAGGGCTGATACCGTATTTACTCGAATCTAGGCCGGCCACGATTCTAAGCCGAGACCCGAAAGTTGAAGGCCACAGAAAAAAAAAAACTTACCTCGATTGTAGGCCGGCCGAAAAAACAACACTGTTTATACCTCATTATCACAATTATTTTTATGACGCGACACGACTGTTCTTACGTCGCCGCGCACATGAAAGTGCGTGGCGCGAAACGACTGCACCATGTGTCTGCGCATAGGCGACTTGGTGTAGAGAGAGGAACTCGAGTGAGACACAGCAGGAAGCATCGTGCCTGCATGCTCTGCCGAAGCGGCACTATAATGGCACCGCCTGTTTGGTGCCAAGGTGTTGGTGATAAAAACTACGCACGAAAACTTCACTGCTGCGAATGTGCTCACGCCACCGCACGAGAACAGAACAAGGCCAAAATGGCAGCCAGTGCTCATGTGTGCTTTGATCAGTATCGGCTACGGATAGCGACGGCTACGGATAGCAATGGCTACAGTGCTGTCTTTCGTTGGCGTTTTGTGGGGGCGCCACCTGCGTGCTACATTTATTCGTATTTTACGAATACGAAACCTCGAAACGAAATCCTCGAATCTAAGCCGACATAAGAGTTCTACATCTCGTTTTTTTGAAAAAACTATCGGCCTAGATTCGAATAAATACGGTAAGCACCTCAAACTGTCCCCTTTTGTGTGTAGTACAAGTACAGTTGTGCACTCACTCTAGAGCTCTTGAACTGCGCAGTAAGAAGTGGACTTGTGTCTTTACCAGTGGCCTAGCTCTCAAAACCTGTCCATATGGTGCATGTATATTCTCATGGATCGGGTTTAACTTATCATGTCTTTAAAAGCTGCATCAGGACTGACAGTTAGCGGCAATTGTTACAGATGCAGAACACCGCGCGCCTTCAGAGCACTCCAGACAGGTCTGTGGACAACTGTTGAAACTTAGCCTGGACTACGGTTTTATATGATATAGCCTTGCATAGAAACAAACTTTAAGAATATGCCAGCCGCGGCAGTTGAATTTTGATGGAGGCTAAATGCTAGATGTCCGTGTACTGTGTGTTGTCAGTGCATGTTAAAGAACCCCAGGTGGTCGAAATTTCCGGAGCCCTTTACACAGCGTCCCTCATAGCCTGAGTCACTTTGCGACGTTAAACCCCTTAAACCAAACTTAAGAAAGCTGCAAACCAAAAGCTTGGGAGATGGTAAAGCATAAGCCTTATAGTGATTGTCCAGCTAATGAGAAGTTTTCTAATCCATTGGAGCGAGAAAGCTGCCTTTCTTCTAAGGCCTGTTTGTACATACAATTAGTCTGAATTTGTGCATCCAGCATCTTTCCCAGGGATGCATGTGATGCATAACTTCCAAGATTTTATGACAGTTGGCTGTCGTGCTGAGCATTTCAGTGTGGTCATTACCAAGCTGAAATGCTGAGAATGACAAGAGAAGCAAGAACACTTAGTGAAAGAAAATGCCACTTTTTTTTTGGCTGCCCAGCAGCCAGTTGCCAAGTTATATTGATTTGGTTCAGTTGTTTAGTGGAATTATTTGTTTGAGGTATGATATTTCTAGATTTAAATAAGGCCACAGTGAAAAATTATGCACTCCTTTATTGCTGCACACTACTTCTGACAGCAGTACTGGCAGATAGCACAAAATGTAATTTTAATAACGGCAGGCTTTATTGACTTCTCTGGGTTTTTTTTCTATGTCTGCAAAAAAACTACTAAAGTCAGCATCTGCAAATATTGCTGCAAAAAAATCTTTGGGACATAAAATATAGCATTGAGCTTTTCAGGGGAGAAAATGTTCATTACACATTAATGATATAAAAAGTTCGAGCATCCAGTTTTATTGCTTCATAGTTGCTTCATCATTTGCGAGAAAATTAGCAAAAGTGGGCACATTTATGGAACCTTGCCAACATGTTCTTCTCGAGAAAGGAGAAGCAGCACCTTCAGCCAAGAAAACAATAGAAACAGTCAATGCTGCTTCTTAAGTTTCGTGCCATTTGTCACAGTTTTGTTCAGTTCGAAAACTGCCGAATGGTAAAACACTTGCATGATATACCTAGAATTTGACCTGGTCATGAGGTTTAGTATTGTTTTAAAATGTTGCCAGTTTTTATGAACAGTAGATGCTGGCTCCGAAGTTCCATGCTAGATGTTGCAGTTCTCATCAGTTTGAACACTGCTGAATAGTAAAAATTGTGAATGTCATATATCGAACCTTTGTTTTTCATAAGCTGTTTTATTGGTTAGAAACATTGCTTTTTTTATATTGATATCAGTATTTTCTAGAATCCCCAGTTTAAAGATACTCTGAACCACTGGCCCAACTGTCGCTTATCTTTCATTTTTAATAGAAAAACTGTCTGGAAAGAAGCTTGATGTTGTAGAAGTGACGCAGTCAGAGGAAGGTCAGAAGCAGAAGCTGAAGACAGTTGTTGACTGTGCAAATCAGGTGCTTGGACTTCCGAAGTGGGGACAGTACAAGTGGAGCGTGGAGAGTAAGTGTGGCAAACGGCTAGGACAGTAGCCTTTATGACTTGTGCATGTTCCTGCAGCTAATCGTTGGTTACTGGAGGTCAGGAAAGCAGTGTTAGAGTCACTGTTGCGGATGGAGGTCACCACCCCTCCCAAGTAAAAAATATTTGTGGAAAAACTTTGAAAACCTTACTTTTTGGCAAAGCAAGTTCAAAAAATTGTACTGTACATGCAGAACCTCTCACCCTCAATTGCCCTGTCTGAGAGGCCCCCATAAATTCGCCCCTCTAGGATAGGTGTGAAGGAAGAATCGGATATCTTTTGTAGAAAATGACCTCAGGCTGTGGAGTGACTGCACTGCACTGTTGTAGTTGTCATTGCATCTCCATTCCATGCTGTGTATCAAGTTCAACTGATTGGCTTACATTGCTTTGCAGGAAGTACCTTGCACGCAAAACTACTAAACCTGAACGAGCTTAACTTGTTTAACTGTGCACATTGTGTTCCCATGTCTTCCTGGCCTCCTTAGCCGCCGCGGTGGCTGAGTGGTTATGGCGCTCGGCTGCTGGCCCGAAAGACGCGGGTTCGATCCTGGCCGCGGCGGTCGAATTTCGATGGAGGCGAAATTCCAGAGGCCCGTGTACTGTGTGATGTCAGTGCACGTTAAAGAACCCCTGGAGGTCAAAATTTCCGGAGCCCTTCACTACGGCGTCCCTCATAACCTGAGTCGCTTTGGGATGTTAAACCGCTATAAACCAAACCATCTTTCTGACCTCCAGTATAGTTGATAGAGGGGCATAGCGAGAGTGTTGTCCAGGGGGAGCCTTTTTCTAAATGTAGGCGGCATTATTTGCTCCTTACCTAATCATACCTCCAAGAGCCTGATATCGCCTCCCACCAGTGCCCACCACTGCTCTCCTGTGCCATGTAACAAATTTCTGGCTGTGACATGCAGTGGATTTTCTTTTCTATTTATCAGTTTACCACCATACACTCAACCTTTACAGCATTAGCTGCTACTAGCTCTTAGCCGGTTTTGCGCACCTGCATAAAACGGACCCCAGGGAGCATCACCATGTCAAGTGAAATCTTGAGATTGAGGACAATTAGGGACATCGAACACGTAAACACCCACCCCACCAGCAGAAGGGGAAGGGAGGGAGGTTCTCAAGACCTCCCAGACTAAACGTTTTCTTGAATTCCTTCCCCCGCGTTGCCTAAATCTGAGCAGTGACATCACATTGTCGTAAGTGTCCGAGTTTTTTTAATGCTGTCAAAGCTCATTAAATTGACTCTCGGTAATTCGGAAAACCAGAGCAGTCCTGAACAGTGGCCATGTAAGTCTATGGCTTTACACGCTTGTGAGTTCAGATGCTGGTGGGCTCGCAACAGTTAATTCAGTTGGTGTCTCAACGAAGGACTGCATGATGGTATGACCGGCGTAGCCAGCGTTCGTTCAATAACCCTGCTCGAGCCTCAGTTGAATTATACAGTGTTGCCAGCGCTCCACTGACATGAGCACAACAGGCATGACACCAGTCAGAGGGCCCCATCACCAAAGAACAGTGCGCCTTAGTGTTTTGGTTTTGCTTTTATGAGCTTCGCATCATCCTGGGTGGAGCTGCACTTCAGCCAGCCAGTCGAGTGTGGGTGCACAACAGTGCCAAGTTTTTGACCAAATAAAATGCCTAATACGAACAGTTTTTGCTAAAAACCATTTGGCAGGTCGCTCAATAATTCAAACCTTTGGATATTTTAAACTTTGTTTCTGGTCTCTTGAAGCCCAAATTTATGAACCTTTATTGCAATAAATGAACTTCATAAGTCCATCGAGTTTTTAGTTCTGCTCAAAAGTACATAATTGTGCCAGTGGTGTCATTGCTCAGCTAAATGGAATGATAAAATGCTTTTTTTTTTTCACTTTTCAGGCATCCACCAAAAGAATGTCGTATCCATCATTCACTTGCTGGTTGCTTTGGCCAGGCATTTCAGAGCACCTGTACGGCTGCCTGAGAACGTGGTCGTGAATGTTGTGGTGGTTCAGGTGAGAATGCTCTATTATGTCATCTGAAGCTGTTATTTAACCCAGTGAGTTCAGGTTTTTTTGTCTCGGCAAAACAAATTTGTGTTCATTCGCAGCAAGTATATCACAAAAATGCTCACTTGTTCCTAATATCTCAGTAAAACCCAGTTTAGGCCTTGCACATCATAGTCCTTGCACTTTTTGCATTGTATAATGTGCTAATATTTAATGGTAAGCAAAAATTAGTGTGGATGTTCACGGTTGTGTGATCACCTTCACTTTTCAGAAGCGAAATGGAATTTTGCATCCAAGGACTGTTCAGGAAGAGCTGACATCCACATACGAGTAAGTGCAAAAGCTATAAAGTGATTTTTTTTACGGATTGCATTCTAGAATAAGTTTTATTTTCTTTGCTTGATATATTTTCACCTTCTTAAGAGTGTGACAAAAATGCCATAGTGTTTGTACATCATTTGCCCCATTCTGTCAAGTGAGAGCTTGTTTGCATTGTTTCACATCAGAAGCACGGTAGCTCACTATGTTTTCTTTTACGCTCATGTAACACTTTCAGAACAAACGTTACACTAGGAAAGGGTTTTATTGCCTCACTACTTAATTTTTATTTTTCTTAAGGGATATTACGTGAGGGGTTTGCACAGCTCCAAAAGTTGTTTATCCCACTTAATGGTATGGAAAGCATATTTAAAATCTTGGTCACTCACAAGAAGTGTGTACCTCACAAGGTGTGCATTTGTTTCAACAGTATTTTGTGATTCTGGCCTCTTAAAAACCAATTTGCCACTTCCAGTAATTTATATTAAGATGTCCTATATTGGTGAATAAATATATTCTGAGGCATCTAGCATGATTCAGTTCAGGTGCATAAAAATTCTTCACGCTATTTTGGCAACTGTGGTTTAATATCAGTTGTTGCCTGTTGTGTTCTGTAGCCTTCTGAGGTGTTCCCCTAACTCCTGTCATTGTTGCCAACTGCAGCTTTGTTTCAGATGCACAAAGTGCAGTTAATTCACTGTAGAGAGAAGGCAGGAGGATGTGATCCTTGACAACATAAAACAAATTGAGCAAGAAGAGAGGGGAAAGCTCAGTTCACTGACCAACATTTTGACAAAAGGGGCCCCTGATGAACTGAGCAGTGGACTAAGACTGCCCTGCTGCCTTTTCAACTTGTTTTCTGTTGTAAAGTGCTGTTAACAGCAGTTTGCAGTGGTTTTACTGCCAAGCATCGTCGCGACTGTGGGCGCCCTTCAAGTTTTCACTGGGCTGTCTTTCCTATCCTCTCACTGATTTGACAGCTGCTATCCTGCACTTACCCATAATCCAAGCTGTTGTGGAGGTTCGCTCAAGGCATTTCATGCGAGTTTCCCTCTGTGGTCTATGTTGAAATCTGAGAATCAAAATAGCTACGGTAGTAATGGTTGACAAGCATTCACTTAATCATTATTTACACAAAGGTTCAAAATTTCATTCTTTGTCCTGTCAATGCTTAATTGTTTATTTCATATTCTTAATCTTTCTTTTTTCATTTCAGTGACCTTGGTATGCGGGTCGGTAAGTATAACATGCTTATGTTGACAGGTTTATTGAAGTCAGCCTGAATATTTGTGATAGCATTTCACCTTGCTGCCTGGTTTTCAGCTGAAGCTGGGACCAGACTTATAAAAAATAAATTTTTTTTGTAAATGTTCACACTTATGTAATACGTAAGGGAACAGAAAGTGGCAGATTTTGCTTAATATTTTAGCAGTGTCGGAAGTCTTTCGGACGACGCGGCAACAGCAAACTGCAGCACCGTCCCACAGCATTCAAACTGCACACTATAACGCCGTCCAGAAGCAGCACTGCCGCTGGTGTGTTTTCCCGCTGCTCCTCATCAGCTCTAGTTCATTTTCTTTATTTTGCTTTTGTTTTTTGGTTCGAAACCGACCACGGTAAAAATCCCCAGGTGGTCCAAATTATCCCAGAGCCTCTTTTTTCCTTTCTTCTTTCATTCCCTCTTTTCCCCTTCTCTTGCTGTGCGGTTCAGGTGTCCAACAATATATGAGACAGATACTGCACCATTTCCTTTCCCCCAAACCCAATTATTATTATTATTATTTTGGTTTTTGCCCTCTGGAGTGTAGTTGTAGCCATCTATAATCACTGTGTACTTTCCTTTGTGTGTCTTTGTGCACTTCTATTTATGAGGAACGTGCAGCCAGAGGATGTAAGATACGAACCAAGTACTGACTAACAACTAAAGGTTCATTCATTCCGCAAAAAAATTTAGGAGGGAGCATGGCAGAGAAGGATCGAACAAAAAAAAAGGCCAACTGCTCTGTGTGCAGGCGGGTCAGGTCCACACTCGTATAGAAAGGACTGTATGTGTTTGTGTTCCCAGCTCAAGCAGGCCGTATGCAGTAGATGAAGATTGGCAGGATGGCATAGGTTACACTGAAACAGCAGCATTCGATGTGTAGACACAGCAAGGCATGGCGCCCTTGAAATGATGTGACACCCAATATGGCCGCAGTCCTGTCGAAAAGCAATGGATGCCCATGCAGAGACCACGGCTTTCGGAGGACCAAGGCAGCTTTAAATTCTTGAGGAGAATTAATATGCAAGAGCAGAGAGGAACATACAGCAAGTGCAAGGTAAGTGAGGAGGAACCCGGAAGGCTCAGGTGGAGGAAATGGCATAGCGAGAGGCTGTACCGCGGACAAGCTGTCACGTGTACAAAGAAAGTTTAAAAAGCAGAGAATTGGCCAGAAGGGTGGTAAGAACTCAAAGGAAAAAGAGACGCACACTTGCCACTAAAGAAGAAAAAGGGGCAAAGAGAAGCAAGCAGCATCTCAAGGGGATATAGAGTAATGGGAATAAGATGAAGGGATTCTGAAACGATGTGTAGTCGAGGGCAGGACCTGTGTTTCACTCCGTGGGAATCGTAACCTATGTCTTAAGGCAAAAGTTGCCAGCATCTTTACGAGCGGTGAAGCAGAAGGCTTGATAGTTAACAGTGCATCAGATGACATAGCAGTTTCCCTCATGGCTAGCTTCATTCCACAGACAGGCTTTGACTCCTTCCAGCAGAGAACTTCCCTCAGTCGAAAGGGCAGCAGGCGAAAGTGACCCTCCTGGAATCGTGCTCAACTAGCAGAAGGCAGTTTTGAAGGCATGAAAAGAAGATGCAAACTCGAGACAGTCCTTGTGGGCCACACTCACTATTGTTGGCCTCCAGCAGAGGGTACAGCATAAGTCCAGGTGGGAAAAGTGGGCTGAAAAAAATGAGGTTGAATTCCCACAAACAGTGGTTCTAAATTTAGCATACGCTTTTTCCTAGTTCATCTCCAACTCTCAGGAGTGCAGGAGCAAGCTCCAGGAACAGCACCAAAATGCAGGAGTGGTAGTGCTGCTGCCGAATAGCGCTAGAGTGCATAGCTTCAATGCCATTCGGTGGTGCTGCAGTACGCTGTTGCACTGCTGCAAATGGCACTCGAAGGATGAAGGAAAGCTTCATCTCATGATGCTCATATTCATCCTTCGAGTGCCATCTGCAGCGCACCAACAGCATACTGCAGCGCCATCCTGGGGCTCAAGCTATGCATTGTTACACCATTTGGCAGCAGCTCTCTAGACATTGCCCTTGCCACATCGTTGGTTGGTTCTGTAGACACTGCCTAATATTTTTGCAGTCTTGTCCTTCTCATGTGGCTAGGTAATGTCATACTGCATTACAAGCAGTGATGCATAATGGAACCTGGCATGCTTTTCTTATTCATGCAGAGCGTGATGCATTTGATACCCTCTTCGACCATGCTCCGGACAAGTTACAAGTTGTGAAAAAGGTCAGTGCTTCACTTATTTCTTCTCTTGTTACAATTATAATGATTTTTGTGAGTTAAAATTTTCGATCTTGCTTTTCAGTCGCTGATGAGCTTTGTGAACAAGCACCTGAACAAGGTCAATCTTGAGGTCACCGACTTGGACACACAGGTTTGTATTCAATATCTGATAACTAGGACTCGGAACTCTAGGCATTTGCCTGTAAATGCCGAAATACGTAATTTTCATGCCTGCCTTCCTTTTTTTCCATCTTGTAGTAGATGCCGCATTTTTTAGCACAGTTTGTGGTGATCAGTGCTATATAAAAACCAGTATCTCACATTTTAGTACTTGCAGCTATTTTGCTGTTTCTTAGTTTTTTTTTCAAATTCCTTTCCGCCCCACTTTGTTGAAAAATATATTGGCCTACCATCGCAAGGAGGTGTGGTCAGTGTGGCAAAAAAAAAGGGCACGATCGATTTCTACGTCAGTAGCCACCAAGCTGGAAATTGACTCAACAGAAACCGACTGCTAGATTTCGCCAAATTAGCCAAACCCGATTCTGTATTCTCATGCCGACATGCGAACGGAGCACGCACAGTATATGGCTCTAATGTAGAAAGCAAAAGTGATGTCCAAAGGTGTAGATGTGGAGAGAGACCTGGCATAAAATGATGCACATTTCTCTGCATTTACGGAGTGCAGGACAGAACTTCTAAAAAGTTTTAATCTGAATAGATGAATTATAGAAGACAGCTGAGCATGTACAAGCAGTGCTGTAGGGGACTGCGTGGGTGCTACATCTAAGAACATGCAACAACTAATAAAGAAAGGAGGCCTTGCTACTAACACAGTTGCATAAGGCACACAGTATCAAAATTGTATAGGAACTAACTATTGCATTGTTTTTGAAGGTGCACACCGTAATTTAAAAACTTTATTTTGACTCTGAATAAGGCCTGTTTGTCTAATATGCTGTGTGTTTATGCCTTGCTGCAAAACACAGGTATACAGCTTTAGTGACAGTGTGTTGTATTTGTAATTAGCAAACACGGCTTTGAGAATGCAATGTTTAGTGTATTACCAAAGTAAGTACAGGAATTCTAATAAAATAGTCTGGAGTTTAGGACCTCACTTTCCTAGAAAACTTAGCAGTATAGTCTTTTAGTGGGCAGTAAATTTATGGCAGGCACAAAATATTTGGATACGCGTTTTTTTCTTGGAATGGTGCTCAGTGCTTTAGTGTTCATGAATCACAATGGGGGATTTCCCTACACGAGTTGAATAACATGTAATCAAATTTTTTTCCTCTTTTCGTTCTGTTTTCAACAGTCAAACAATGGCAGCAGCATAAAAGAATAGGCGATGTCATGTAAAGGATATGAAAACTGATATAATCACTGCTTGTTCATTTTTTGTAATTCCAGCTGCATAAGAGTTAGGTTGAACTAAAACAAAGAAAGCAGCAACCATACTGCAGTGTTTATATATCTCACATGACCTTAACTTATCTTTTACATCACTGGTACTGTATGGCTGTTGAAACCAAAGCTGGAAAAACATGGAGCAGAATGAAATTAAATTATAAATTATTTACCGCATATTGGTGCAGTCCACATGGCTGTCCATATTGGCTTGAATTTCATAGTTTATTCCAGCAAAAAGGCATGCAGCTAAAATTTTATGCTTTGGGTCCTTTAACATCTTTATTTGGGTACCTTTCTCTTACCATTTGGTAAAATACATAAATGTATGCTTTGGTAATTTTGCTCAGAAACTAACAATGCTGATGCCCTTCAGTTCCAGGACGGCATCTACCTTGTTTTGCTCATGGGCCTCGTTGAGGGCTACTTCGTACCCCTCTACTGCTTTTTTCCAACACCTTCAAATTTTGAGCAGAAGGTTCACAACGTGTCCTTTTCATTCACTCTTATGACGGATGCAGGACTGCCAAAACCAAAGGCAAGGCCAGAAGGTGAGCCTTTGACTTTTGCATGCACTTCGAGAACGCAAACAAACAAGCGTGCACATGTTGTTGAAAGCAGATTTTCTGATGCTTTAATGATTATTTTTTTACCCACGCTGCTATTACATGTTGAACTGCTAATCGTGCACAGGCTGTGGATGAGAACTGATATTTGTGTTTAAAGATGTTAAACTTGGCTTCACAGTTATGACTGTGCAATGATAGTATTAACTGTTTCACAAGTGCTGTTCGCACAGAACTTCATCTCTCACTGAGCAGGCATGTCAAATCGCTTATTATTGCTTACAAATTGAAATCCTCATTTCTTTTTAGTACACCATGTAGTGCCACTGTGCACTCAAGCTTGTAGATGACGAAGAGAACTGCAAGAGTGGTGGAGAACATCCATGATTGTTGGGATGACTAGATGTATCTACCAGTTGCAACCGCTCTTAACCCTTCATGTGGCCTCCAAATAAATGTGAACGCATCAACACATTTCCTGGTGCCCCTTAGGACCATGCCTTCAACCCAGCAGCATGCTATTTTGGAACCCTGATCTTTACTTAACCCGCTCATCTCACACCTCTGGCCACATAGCATCAAGAGTTCGTTCTGGTCTGCTCAGCTTGAGGCCATCGTCATGCTGTATAGAATCACTTGCACCAGGAAATTGAGGATGCGCCCACATTTATGTTCAGGTAGCACAATAGATTAAGAGTGGCTGAGCGCATCTTGTCAACCAGACATGAATGTTCTCCGCAGCTCATGCAGCTCTCTTTATCATTGTCTACACGAAGAGCAGGAACCTCATCAGGCTACTAGGCGTCGAGCTCTGTGTTCGGTCTCTAATATTTTGTTCTTCCGTCTCATAGGACAAAGCTAAATAAGGATTAAAGATTTAGGTTTGGGTGCATTTCGGCGCTTCATATGTTTGAGCAACAAGCAGGAAATTAGTACAGCGTTGGGTGATTTCATGTTTGAATCACATCCAGTCACAAACTTATTGAGGAAGACGATGGTGGTGAGCCTGCGATGCAGAGCATCGTTAGGCTGACTTGGCCGGTTTCTAGTGTTGTTCTATATCTCAGTTGCTCATACCCATGGCTTCCTCTTATTTGCCAGCATCGAAAGTAGCACTGCTACAGAGGAAATGGCTCTGTTCAGAATGTTGCTAGTCCACATTTTGGCTCCAGTGAAACAGTCATTTGCAGTTGCAGCGTACAGTGCTTATCATTTAGTCACCAGATTAGTGAAACACTCAAGTTCCAAATGTTTATTTCCTGCGTGAATGCACCATTTTTATTGTTCATTTCAGTAGTGCCATGTAAAGTTGCTATCTAAACTTCACTTTAGATGAAAAACGAGTGTATCGCTCTAGCCACAATGGTTAGTCTTGAGCTCCAAGGCATGTCAGGGTAGGCGAGATATATATCTATAAAATATAGGTAATAAATTTGATGCTCACTTGGTAAACAGTTTTATACATGCACATGTCATAAACTATGAACTCACTCCGTGCCACTTTCTCATTTATGTTTCCACAACTACGTCTGCAGTTTTCTTTTTAGCTGTTTTTGCACTTCTGTTCAAGCAGTCCGTTCTGCCTCGACATTCAGTCAGAATTTCATTGCCCGCTTGTTTCTTTATTTTACTAAATGTTGTGAAATTATTATATCTTCAGGTATGTTCACTAATGTAGCTCTGTTGAACTTCACCTTCTGGCTTTCTTCACAGATCTGGTGAACGCCGACCTCAAGTCTACTCTTAGAGTGCTGTACAACCTCTTCACGAAGTACAAGGACACATGAAAGAATTTGTTCAGACACCTGGTGGTTTCCGCCTTTATAGGCTCCACACTGCCATGAAATTTGCATTTAATGTTTTAGAGCATAAAACCTGTTGTGCTTTTACAGGAAAGTGCCTTCTACAAAAGTCGAATAGCTAATAGCACTAGCTGTAGTTTTACTTCACAATGCAATGTCGAGTGTTATTTTAATATAGTGCATTAATTCAAGATTGCCGACGCTATTGAGTGGTACATGTGTACATAACAAATCAAAGACTATTTATGTTACGCTTTTAGCCAATCAGTAAAAATGACTTTACTGCTTTTTTTTCATCTTAATCACTTCTCCCATGCTGTCTGAAAATGCATTCTTGTTATTTTAGTGTGCAGGTCTACAATAAATGTGCTTAATTTTGTTGGAATAGGTCTTCCTGCTTCATTGGGCTTCATTAACATTGGGGTCGTTTTCACTATCAGTTCGCCTGATACAAAGTAATATGCCACATGTGGAACCAGTTTCATTACGCAAACACAGCAGTAGCCAAGGAGCTGCTTGTGCTAAGTAAACACATTTTTTAGACATTTTGAGCAACGTCTTTCCCACTAAAGGGAGATGCTACTTGTCATTGATTAATTTGATCTGATGAAGCTTATTCCTCCTACAGTCTCGATATGTCGACGACCTTAGGCATAAGTGCTTTTCTTTCCCTACTGGGTAGAAATGCCAGCCACCTTCACATGCATGTGAATGTATAGGAATCAATTGAGCATACGTTAAGGAGCATGGCATGAATTTTTTTGTTGCATTTAATGTTTCAAAGAAGGCTAAAAAAATCGGTTCACTCGTTAGCAGCTTCCAGATCACAATTTTCTTTTTTCAAGTTCACATTTAATTGCAAAACAACCTGGTACAACACAAAATTTAAGTAAGCCCAAGAATTGGAAGCCATGATAAATATTTCTTCAGGTAATATAATCTTATTTCTAGCCTTCTTATTTATCGAAAGTGAGTGTCTAGCAGTAATCATGTTAACATTAGTCCTTTGTACCTATTTCTTCTGAGGCAGCTACTCTGATGCATGTTTTCACATATTTTGATTAACACGTTTGGAATTTTGTAAATGCAGTGGCTGTATATGAAAACATAGTTGGCAGGCTAGTGACAACTAGATGTCATTGCTACGGAGTTAGTTTTTTTACTTTCTAGGAAATCTTGTAATCAAACTTGGTTGTATAATGCTTATACAGTACTGAATACCTGTGTTTAGCTTGTTTTTAAATAGAGTTGCCTTCAAAGGTTCCCGCTTAATAGCAAAATACCTCAGTGAAGTTTAACTAGCATTTCAAATGAAATGGACTCAAAATGGAATGAAAATATGGCAGGCTGGTTAAAATTAAGCTTGTTTCAATACTGAAGCTCGAATTTTTCCAGTCTTCATCATGAGTCGGCAGTATACAATAGAGAACACAATGTTCAGGTTGACGGATTTCACTTGATTTTTTAGCACTCACTGGCTGACCAGCCCTGAACTTTTTAATTAATAACCCGGTCCTTTTGCCTTGGTGTCCTGTTTTTTTTTTGTACTATAGTTTGCATGCTGTCAATTGAAGATGTATGTGGCTTACCAGCTATGGAATTTATGTTAACAGGTTTATGAGTATATGGTGTCGAGAGGGGCTTTGTACCATATATATGTATCACTAAGATAGAAAACGCAGTGGTCAACTTGGCTAAACCCTTACCGGTTATCCACGTTCGGACTGGTATAGAAAATTGTCACAAAAGCACAAAATCGACTGAAAAACAGACATCCTTGCTGCCACATCACCTTCAGAAATGAGCTAGTTCTTGAAGGCAAACTTCATGCACCATAATTGCAGCATTACGTGTTTTATGTAGCAGCACACAATCTATTCATTAGTGGCTTTGCAATGAAAAGTGTGTGATAAACTCAAATGATTGTGCTGTATCTTTTTTCACTGCCCTGTGTGCATATACTACCAGGATAGATCCACCACGGTGGCTCAGTGATTATGAAGCTCTGCTGCTGACCCGAAAAACGAAGGTTTGATCACGGCCGTGGCGGTCTAATTTTGATGGAGGCGAAATTTTAGAGGCCCATGTACTGTGTAATGTCAGTGCAGATTAAAGGACCCCAGGTGGTCGAAATTTCCAGAGCCCTTCACTAAGGCGTCCTTTATAGCCTGAGCCACTTCCAGACCAAACCAAACTGCCAGGGTGGACAAATGTTCAAGTTGTAACTAGTTCATCCCTCCCCCACCCAGCTGAGTAAAAAGGTCTCTTAAGCTTAAGGCAGTGCTCAAGTTCAGGCAACAATTGCAAAGCGCTGCCTCTTAGTATCATCAAGCGCTCCTTTCTTTTACTCAGTTCAATCTCCTGAACATGCTGAAGTGGTTTTCCGCAATTTTTGTGTATATATACCCTGCAGGCCACCATGGTATGATGTGCAACAGAAGATGCAGAATCCGTCAAAGTGAAATAAATGATTTAAAAAGCGAAGCCCAGAAAAGGCTGTTCTGCGTTTCCCGCCTGCCTCTGTTATCGGTGTTTCTACGTTAAATTTTAATACTGTTCCATATGCTATGCTGTGAGAACGATGTCCAACACATCGGCAGCGAGCAAATTAAACGCAAATTGATCTCGCCGTCGTCCGCTGCGCCCAACACGAGGACACTGAAAACCACACGCTTCCGGTGTGGACCTAAGTGTGTAATTTTCCTGTGCCACTGGGCTCTGACTGCTTCGCATGGGACCTCTGACCAAACACTGTGCATTGCCGGCCATATTTTACACGATAATACTCTAGTTATGCTGTATGGACTGTTTCTGGCAGTCTGTATGTTCTCACAACACAAGAAAGCAGAGCAAGGAAAGGTAAGGGGCTTGAAGCCGGGCTCAAGACCAGTTGCCTACCGTAGCTAACAGGATGTGGTTAAATGTAAGAGGCCATTTGCGCCGTTCGAGCTATCAAATGTACACAGTCAACGGTTAGGGTCACACGGGTTTTAATATGTGGGCGCCTTACGAACAAACGTGCACGTGCAGACAGCGTGAGACGAGGTTCCCGCGCTTTCTGCGAGTGACCGTCAGTTTGCAAGTCACTCTCAGATGGCGCAATGTCATTAGTGTTCAAGAATAGGGAAGGTAACGCGAGAGCGCCTGCAGCGTCCGCAGTAGACGTACGTCCGTAAACACCGTTTGAACACGATGGATTAAAAGCATGGAAGCGAATAAGGATAGCTTTTTAGGCCTCTAACTAGCTAGCTTAAGCATGAATATTATTTGTAATTTGTATTTAAAAGGTGAAGCACGCGTGAAAGTTAAGGAAAACGTGTCTAAAAAAGTTGAAAAGAAAATAGCCTGGGGGCTCACGCCACTGCGCGGTTTCGAAACGGACGCACTTGTCATGCATACCTCTATTCTTTATATACGGAAAGTTGGACAAAAAAAATGACTAGGAAAATAATAGTTCGGAAATGCGTGAAACCACCTGGTATACATTATAACTAAGCACGTCAGATACTCGAAGCAGGTACGGTTCGAGGCAGAACAAGCGTTACCGATTTCTTTTGTCTGTACTGTCACGCGGGTGTGTCTATCAAAAACTATGTAAGGTGGCTCTAGCCAGCGCCCCAAATCAAAGGAGGTTCTGTTAAAATCCATCCAGCGTCTCATTTTATCAGTGGGCGGGTTTTTATCTTTTCTCAAGAAATGAAGTGTAAGGTACAGATTTCGATCTAGTGTTTATGCTTTCAACAATTGACGTTGGCCGTTCGCAAAATACATGCCTGGATTGAACGTTTACAAGACAAGCGACCAACTTGCTCGGATCACCTAACGAATCTTCTCGTCAAGGTATTGCTCATTTTTAAGCATTGTTTTCGTAATAGGAAAGCTGGAACGTAGGCCTAGCCATGTAGCTGGGACATGCTACACGGCCATACGTTGACGGACGAGGCGAACCGAACGCGCTCTAGGTTCCAGCTAGCCGTTATTTTACCCGCCGCGTGCCATGAGCAACCCAGTCCGTCGCCGATAATAGGGATGGCGGTGCTACAAGTGCCTCCTTCGGTGTACGATTATGCATGCGAGTGCTAATCAACTGAAAACCTAACTGGTCTCCCGAGCTGCAGAGGTATTCATTTCAGATGGAGTGCGACGTTATCACTTTAATAATCAATGCTGTGAAGATGCTCAAAAATACGGAGGGCACTTAAGGCCGCTAATGTGCTGCGAATGTGAAAGCATGCACGCGGGGTTTTCGGCTGCAACGATGGCGTACTCCTCTAATGCAGTGGCCATCGAAGTTGATCTGTTAGCGCCGCCCGAATGAAAGTGGAAGATTGAGGGCGCCAATCTACGGCTCCCCACGTCCCTATGGTTCAGGCTTTCCTGGGCAGCAGTTGAACCCGTCACCCTTCGGTTCGACATAGATACAGACGTTGCTGCTTACCCAGGATAAGCTTTTTGTGTAACTAATTAGCAGCAGCAGGCCTGCTGGGTCCACAAAAGCACATCTCCGGATGATCTCTATTTAGCCTTGTCCGGGCGCCAGCCGCTACAGCTCCGATAAATTTCGTGCTCCCTGTCATTCAGGATTGGCTATGCTCCGAATATGGTCCCCGACACTCGCGAGTACTTTCCTTCGGGTCGATTGTAGTGCTGGCCGGCGAATGTGCTCGTTCACACCTTGCCCAACGAAGGCAGTTCTCACTGTTCACAGCATTGGGAGGGAGGCCTGTGTATCTATAGGTTAAGGTCTAAGCTATTCTTCCGTGTTCGATTATCCAGCAACTGCACCATTGCCAATAAGAAGACAATAATACAATCCTTAAAACATGTTTTCGCAGGCCAATTGGTCCTGGACTGTAAGCCAAGGCTTGCGCTTAATTCAGCAGTGACTTAGGAGAGGACACAAACGTGTCCAAGTCCTGCCGTTTGTGTCCTTTTCACGTCATCTCACATTCGCGCAAAACCTTTTTCACAATGTGGATTAGTACTGTGGCCACACTGACTCCTTAATCCCATGAGGAGTTTTGGCCAAGGCTTTCCTGTGCTCTATAAGGTGCACTGTGTCCAACAAGTGTGCATTCCTTAACTGCGCAGAGGTACGCGTTTTGCACTGCTAGAGGCTAGAGGCCATATTTTCGCTATCGCTAGAGGCCATATTTTCGCTATCGCTAGAGGCCATATTTTTTTATATATGCCACCTAATAGAACATCCGCTGCTCACACCATGTGTTGCTCAGGAGCTTTCTTCCGGTTAATTAGTGCTGCTTTCCGAGTGCATTTTACCGTTGTTTAGAAAGTGTAGTGACGACCAAAAGACTTACCGTGCCCCTTACCATGCAATTTCAGTCGAGTGTGTCGAATGTGGGACTGGTTCACTATGTGCCCACCAAATCTTGTCCTCAGTAACGGCTGTTGTCCACCACTGCTACTGCTATCCGATCAGTTGGCTGTTTCCCCAACAACCAGGGTATTCGATAGCGACAGACGACAGTGTGCTTTCTCACTACCTAAACGGTAGGGCTTGTGTGTCGTAACAAAATCGCCATCATTTTGAAATATGTTTTTGTCCCCGATTGTTCAGTCGTTCAAGGAGGGTACAATTTTCCAACATGTCAACCGCTGTCCGCAAATGGACAGCAGTCCTTCAAGGTGACAAGTGCGCTGTTTTCCTCTCAGAACGGACAACACTGCCCTTGTTGTCCACCTTCAGTCCACTGCCTCGGCGGCGTGGTTCGTTCACTCGGAGGTCACGAATATGGCACGGCTGAGGCTGTTCACATTATCCACGACGACCTTTTGCCTTCTGTCGGCTTCGGCGCGAACGTTGACCGTGCAGTTATTCTGCGCAGAAGCTGCAGTGGCTGCACGGACGAAGCCTGATCCATCTTCGCGAAGACAAGCGCTCTCCGGGGTGACCGTTAGCGATTCAAGGAAGAGACGGGCTTCTCGCTGTTTAAGATGGACAGCTTCGCCGGCCCGCATGACGCGTCGACATGACAAGCGACGCAAAGGTCGTTCTCCGCCGCTCCAAGCGGGCAGATTGAACTTTATGACGTCCGCGTTCAGAAAGGCTGGCCTGCGGAGCCGCACTGTTCCGAACAAGTATAAGTGAACAAAGATTGTTCACCCCTGAAGCGCCGCCTGAAATTATGGACATGGCTAACACAGCATGCAAATGTGCTTGTCACTTAATTTTCATTGTCCTTTGACCAATAGCCTATAGGCCTATAGGCTTGCATCAGGCCATCCTTTATGGGGTAAACGGTTAATTCAGCTTGACAAAGGGTTAATAGGTTGCTTTCGACGATACCTCACTGATGATTCTGCGCACACATTCATACCCGAGCGTGAGAGCTAGAATGGGGTGTTTGGCAGTCTGGGTTTAGCGCTTGGTTTGTTTAAGCACTATGCTAGTTTGTTAATTTCATTCAAATGCGGCAGCCAGTTACACGACAAGCTGCTAGGGAAAGACGCACCAACTGCGGCGTAATCTTCATGGGAAATAGGCCGCCGCGGTGGCTGAGTGGTTATGGCGCTCGGCTGCTGGCCCGAAAGACGCGGGTTCGATCCCGGCCGCAGCGGTCGAATTTCTATGGAGGCGAAATTCTAGAGGCCCGTGTACTGTGCGATGTCAGTGCACGTTAAAGAACCCCAGGTGGTCGAAATTTCCGGAGCCCTTCACTACGGCGTCCCTCATAGCCTGAGTTGCTTTGGGACGTTACACCCTCGTAAACCAGACCATCTTCGTGGGAAATGGTCTTGGCACACACTGAGTATGCTGATGATATATGAGAGAGGCCTTTGTCTTGGAGTGGGCGTAGTCGGACTGAGATGAAGACGTAATATGGGCGGAAATGAACATAAGGTCATAAATGTTCCTCGTTTCTTTCTTTCATGTTCTATTTTGTTTTCATAGTTTCTTGCAGGGTCACAAGATGTGCACTTAGTTCAGTTAGCTCACTGAATGGCGGTGCCCGATGCAGTGCGGCCGGTTGGGAACTTGGACGGGGGGTCAGTTACTTGTTCCCGATAATACATCCGAAGTCAAAAGTTTTGTATCATGGGCCTCGCGAAAAATGAAAAATAAGACTCGCCGGTGTGTGATGCTTTTGACTCAAATGCGAATATAATTTGGATACTGATTCGAACACGAATAGTGTAACGGAAAAGCAAATCCAATGCGAATCGAATAGTGACCGAAGAGAAGCGAATATCTGTATTAATATTCGCTATTTGCGCGTATTTTTGTACAAAACGAGCAATGGAGCTAATCACTGAAGCGTCAGGGGTGGTGCTGTGGTATGGTGCTATAACTGATTGTGTTAAATCTATAGCTGTTAAAAAACGCAACACTCCACTAACGGGTCGTGACACAAGGCCTTAAATTAGTTTAGTTGACCGTGAAGTTATAAGTACAGGGAAATGACTTTTTGCTACTAATTACGAAAGAGAATAAGCTAAAGCTACACCTCGGGACGCGAGACGGATGACAGCTACGTATCAACTGTGACCTTCGAAATTAGGCAAAAAGGCAGGGTTTGCAGAACTTTCCTGAGCCAGGCCGCGTCGGCAAGTCATGTGCGAACATTCTGAACGCTGCCACACGAATGGACTGTGTCGCGGCGCAGAACTCTTCATCCCGCGCATAATAATCGCGTCGGTGTGGGCTCTATTCTCGAAACAGTTGTCAAAGAAAAATTACAGCGGACCTTATTCGAACCTCGCGCCAGCTATTCGATTCGAATAATTCTGAACATGCACTATTTTATTAAGATAATTTAATGTAAGAAGATTCGGTTCGATATTCGAAGCTTTCGAATATTATCACACCACAGCTATTTACGCATGCTATAGCTTAGGCTGTGCACATCAGTTTTTAGTTTTACGTCTAGCTTTCGAAGGTGATTAGTTTTTTCGCGGTGCATGCGGCCTGATAACTTTTCTCCATGAGAATACATAATTAGCACGACAAAAAAACATCATGAATAGAAGGAAACTCTGAACGGTTTCTTTCCATGAAAGCTTCTAATGCATTTCTAGCCTTCACACAACTCCACCCTCTTCCAATTTTCTGTATACTTTTTTGGGGTGACTCCTGCTTGCGCCAAACATTTGGTGAAAAAACGGGCGCCATGTAGTTTATGCAGGTTTTTCGTGGAATAGTTTTTCGCTTGGGGTAATCTGTCGCACACACCCCCGATCCCCTCTTCCCTTGTTTTTTATCTGCCCCTGAAAATTCATTGCGACACAGGCGGCAAGGGCACTGAACAGCTAGGGCAGGGTAGCTGTCCCTTCACCCTCTGCATTCATCCTTGTCCGTCTTCTGCCTCAAATTCAGGAAGACCACATAAACAACTAGTGCAAACGCTGTAATGTCTATTTGTTTCGTCACGGCGTCGTTTTTTTTACTTTTTTATAATGGAACCAAACCAACTCGCCGAGTTTTCGGTTCCTCTCAACCTAGGTGCGCCATCTCTTGAAGGAAATGCAAACCAACTAATTCAGGCACCGACGGGAAGCAGACCGGACACGGCTGATGCAATCTCTCTTCAGACTTGTCTCGTCTCTCTAGCGTCTCTATTCTAGCGAAATTTCCGGTTGCATCTCTACACCGGAAGCTGAACTGTTGGCTCATCACCACAGGTCCAAGCCTACTCTCGCAACGG
Organism: Amblyomma americanum; assembly: GCA_030143305.2. Lineage (NCBI taxonomy): Eukaryota > Metazoa > Arthropoda > Arachnida > Ixodida > Ixodidae > Amblyomma > Amblyomma americanum. The sequence goes on from JARKHS020008481.1 coordinate 118,609, forward strand.
ATCCGAAACTGGAACATTCGTGCGAGCCGCGATGGAGAAGACCTCGGCAAAAAGGGGCCCTGGTCGGGCGTGCTCCGGGGTCTCCCGGTTTAGGGTCGAAACCCGCTAACGTAAACACAGATGGCCCGGCACTGCGGCTTGGGCTCTTGGCGCGAGCTCGCATGCCGCGGTCTCTCCCCCGATTTACACAGGGCCGCGCCAATCGAGTTCGCGAAAACGCGAGAGCTGAAAGCGGCGTCGTTTTGTTTGGAGCACCCCGTGCAAGGCCTGAACGTGGACAGGGACCGAAGCTGTCGTTTTGTTATGGCCGCTTCAGACTTTGCCAAGCCCTAAAAGAAACGGAGGTAGGGTCACACGAAGACAGTGACTCACTGGAATATAGGTCGCCCTGTATTTTGTATGTGTTGCTGTGTTCATTGTTTTGTTTAACTGGGGGTTAAGTCTGAAGCTTGTTGCACCGACTAACACAGGTTCGAGATGGTGTCGTGGTGGCGCGGTTCCACACGCTCTTTAATTGTCTAGCAGTCTGTTTGCCTTGTCTGTGGTTATAGGTACTGTACTCATGGTATCGGACGTGGCTGCCTCATGCGAAGTCACACATGCTTTCTAATAAAGACTATTGTAATAGGGTGACCCTGTGGGTTAGAGGCATATGGGGAATAGCGGGGCGTCAGTGCGCAGGCGCTGGACAATAATCAGAGGGGCGTTATTCTAGTGCGCATGCGCACTGCAGCCCCAATATTCCCCTATGCCCCTAAGCGATAAGTTCACATTATTATAAGTATATCTAACGTCTGGCGCGTATCCTCACGAATGTGCAGCTGAGGAACATGACCGTAAAATACCGATGGAGTGATCTTTCACGCATTTGCGCCAGATAAGTTATCAGTATGCCTTGAATCGTGCACACGTATTCGGCCCTTTCCACGTCTCAGGGACGAAAAGGTCCCGGATGCATGTAAGCATGCTTCCGGTTCTCTAACATTATTTATGGCACAAAATTTAGTCGCTAAGGAAAGCGAAAACTGCAGTATTTCAAAGAACGCGTGTAATAATATTAACAGGAATAATAGTTATACTTTCTCTTGGTCGCTATTGAGTGATTCGTATACTAGGGGCGCGCATGGTTGTTCGCGCTCTTAACTGGCCTCTTCTGAGCAGAATTAAGAGGAAGTGGTAGCTCGTGACGTCACAGCTCTTCCTAATCAATATTCCGTCCTAAATCGTAGTGCTCTGTGTCCGTCGTTTTTACTGGTCTTCTTGTCTTGATGGACTGGAGAGTATTGAAGGTCTAAGCAGGAGCTCAACCGCGGCTTGCACTTCTGGGAGTTTGTTTAAAAGGTTTCTAATAATAAATGTAAAAAAATAAAGGGGTGTGGAGGTTACAGCAGCATGTAAACTGAGCTTGATAGTCAGTCTTTTCCATCTCGCCGTTAAATTGTCTCGTTTCGCTCAAATGGATAATTATGCCGTCTCACTTTATTGCGATGACACTGTGTGTCCCATTGCATAGATCAGCGTGTTAAATACTGCCAATCGAGGCATGTCACACTGAGTGTTTGTTTTGTTTTTTCGCGTCACACAACTATAAAGGCTATAACCACCTTCCTGCACAAGTTTCAGCGACTAATCATTGGTCAACTAATGCTGTAGAGCGGTTTCACGAAACTTCTCTACGGCGCTTAGTAAATTCACTGCATACTTCTGTATTTTATTTTTGTGCTTGTGACCACTCCATCATTATGGTGCCCCTGTTCTTATAAGGCGACAGTAAATAGCTAGCCAAGCAGTAACCGCAACCATTACAAAAAATCTTAGGACAGTGTATAGATTGTCCATAGACTTTTGTCTACAAAGTCTATTGACATTCTATAGACAAAGTTTAACTAGTCTATAGGTAATACAAATCATACAGTCTCTAGACAATCTATAGATTTATCTCCGTACACTTTTTAGTGGACTTTCTTCTATAGACTACGAATAGACAAAAGGAAATACCTATAGGAAGGCAGAGTCTCTAAGAAACCTATAGACAGTTTATAGACAATTTTTATAAGAGGGCATTGGCGCGGATGGCGTTACGGAAGAAATTCAGGGGATATGGTATGCTGTAAGGCCGATCTGTGTGTGTGTGGAGGGGGGGGGGGGGGGAGAGGGGTAAGAGATATTCGGGGCCCCGTTCATGGGAGGGCTCGAGCGGGGGGGGGGGGGGGGGGCATAAATTTTTAGCATTGCGCCACATGCTGCGGAAAGGCAGCGGCAGAGACGAATGCACCCAGCAGTGCGACCTTGCGCGAAGCGCGCAGCCAACGCTAAAAATGGTTCCTATTATTTCAGGTTTCTCGCCGCAGCACGTTCGCTCGGGAAACAAAACAAGGGCAAAAGGAGCTTGTTTGTTTCCACGGCCGACGCAAAACCAACAAAGCCGAACCCGAACGGGCCGTCGCCCCTTTGTGGCCCGCCGACGGGACGGACAGGCGGGCTGCGCGCAGCGGCACTGCTTAAGCACGCAATAATACTAGAGTCGAACCTCGCTATAACGAAGTTGAAGGAGCCCGGCGATAACTTCGTTATAGCCGTAGCTTCGTTATAGCCCGAGTTGACAGATCTTCCGAAGGGAATCGTCATTCATTCGTTATATCCATTATTTTTTGTTATAAACCGTTTCGTTACAGCGAGGTTCGACTGTATCAACAAAACAATTGTCAGACCACGCAAAGTTGCGCAGAAAATTGTTGCAAGACAAACACAGGCAATGTAAATGAGATTGAGCTTAATGTTTTGTGCGCCTTTCCTTCATTTGAGCCTCAAGAACATTTTTAAGGGCCGCCTCGTTTGATGCAACACGCGGTGCGATTTTTTCCGGCTGTTAAGAAAAGTAGTCGCACCTTGCAGGAGACTCCGTTATGTATAGGGAGCTCAGAGCAGGAAGACTTTGTTTCGCTCTGTTCGCTATGTTAATTGAATCGCGTACTAAAGTGAGGCGCTCGCTGCTGTGGTTAGATAATAATGACGTTCTGGTGATTTATGCAGCAAACGCAGCATAAATCCCGACCGGAGCGACCCTATTTTGAAGCAGCGAAAATACACCTATTCCTTTCTTTCTTTCTTTTTTTTCTTTTTTCTTTCTTTCTTTCTTTCTTTCTTTCTTTCTTTCTTTCTTTCTTTCTTTCTTTCTTTATTCAATACTGCAAACCGTGTACAGGTCCAAGCAGGGTGGGTTAAAAGGCAACAAAACTATAATAACAAAGTTAATAAACAGCAAAGTGTGGCGAAAGGCAATAAAGAATCATTCCAGTCGGTTACAGTGCGAGGAAAAAATGAAAACTTGAATAAATCTTTCTTTTCGTGCTTTGGAATCAAGATCTAGCTATTAACCGTTCTCCATATCTGTCGCTTTCAACGTCGACGCATACGCGCCACTCATCACCCTACTTCTCTGATGCCGTATTTTGCGCGAACAGATTTATAATAATAATAATAATTGGTTTTTTGGGAAAGGAAATGGCGCAGTATCTGTCTCATATATCGTGGGACACCTGAACCGCGCCGTAAGGGAAGGGATAAAGGAGGGAGTGAAAGAGGAAAGGAAGAAGAGGTGCCGTAGTGGAGGGCTCCGGAATAATTTCGACCACCTGGGGATCTTTAACGTGCACTACGGACGCTAAGGCGTCGTGTGCTGTGCGATGTCAGTGCACGTTAAAGATACCCAGGTGGTCGAAATTATTCCGGAGCCCTCCACTACGGCACCTCTTCTTCCTTTATTCTTTCACTCCCTCCTTTGTCCCTTCCCTTACGGCGCGGTTCAGGTGTCCAACGATATATGAGACAGATACTGCGCCATTTCCTTTCCCAAAAACCAATTATTATTATTATTATAAATCTGTTCGCGCAAAATACGGCATCAGAGAAGTAGGGTGATGAGTGGCGCGTATGCGTCGACGTTGAAAGCGACAGATATGGAGAAGGGTTAATAGCTAGATCTTGATTCCAAAGCAAGAAAAGAAATTCCAAGCGTAAATTTTTTTCTTCGTTGTTCAAGCCATTGAATACGGTACCGTTAACCCGCATTATTTCAGAGGGTGAGTCATACGGGGAAAATTTAGAGTAAATAAACCTTACAGCTTTTATCTATACCTTTTCTATAGGCGGGTGATATTGTGTTCAGTAAACGGGTCCCAGACAACGCATGTATATTCAAGTTTTGGTCTAATTAGTGAAGTAATTTTACGCTAGGGGGAGACAGACAGAGCCTGTACTGAGCACTCTGTTAGCACCTAGGTAACAGCGCATATTGCTGCTTTGGCGCGTAAAAATGTGGTGATCAAAAGCAAAAACACTACCGATCTAAAGCTTGTACGAAGAGCAAAACACATATCTAGAACGACCGAACTGTGTGTTCCTTAAAGCCGCTGCGACCAGGAAGGCGAAAAACGGCGATTATATCGTATGAGTTTAACTGCGCATGCTTACATCCAGACCACTTTTAACCAAATGTTATCGCTAGATATCGCTTGTTCAGCACTAAACACGCCCAGAACGTGTTATATATAGGCAGGCGTATTGCCCTATGTACTGATACAGTATACTGACATAATTAAAAAACTTTGCGCAGAATAACACAGGACGGGAGGGAGAAACACGCACACACACACACGAGCGCAAACGAGCGTGTGTGCGTGTTTCTCCCTCCCGACCTGGGTTATTCTGCGCAAAGTTCTTAATTATGTCGCTACACCAACTGGCCCAACGTTCTACCCTATTAAGCAGTATACTGAGCTCTGCGCAGAGCCTCTGCGTACGAAGACCTCCCCTGCGGCGTAGCGTACTGTCGATTGAGTACGTAAAATCTCGATAACCTCAGCTCAGGACACTACTAGAGTCGGATACAACTCAAGAACGAAAAGGCATATGCCCCACAATTGAAACCTTCCAGCCAATGGCGCCGACCGTTTTCATGACGCCGAGGTTAACTCGACTAAGCAGTGGATATTCCCCATTCACCTGCCACCCCCTGCGATTTATTTCACGCTAGCAGGAGCAAGGGGATCTATCAAGGATTAGAGGGGGTTATACGGTCAAGGGAGAGAGTCTTCTGGCTTCTTTGGCTCGAGGGGCTCCTTTGAGGGGCATTTGCCGCTTATTTCTTGAGTTGTATCTGACTATATACTGTTGAGTGTGTTTTGAACCTGTACTGAGCCCATTTTAGGAGAGCCTTCTAATTCGGCAGACTCTGATGTGAATTTGGCTCTTAAATCTTCAGCATTCCAATCCCAGGACGTAGCTGGTCAGTGCTGAAGCGTGTGTGTTATGTAGGCTGCAAACCTCAGCTCCCCAAGACCGACCGGTCGACTTCTCTATGTTCCGTGGTTTGCCCATAGCAACAGCACGCGCCTCGTTCGCCGAGTCCTGACATCTTCGCTGCATGCGGCGTCACTCGAGATGCTTCGGTTCTTAGCCGTGCCGTAGGTGCGCAACTGAGGTATCGCGTTGCCCGCGCTGTCCACGCTTGTTTTCCGGTGCGTCGCTATGCCGCCAGCTGAGACTCACGTCCGCCAGACAACAGATCCGTCTTTCGGATCGCGAAGCGAGCGTGCGCGATGCATTGTTTCGGCGAGTACTGGCGTCACACAGATGGCTGGATCCGCTGATGAGCACGTGGCCATGGGCTGGACAGACGGATGGACGGTGACGGAGTGGGCGAGGAATGCTATCCGCGTGTTTGGCGTCGCATAGAACGGCGTAGTTGAGCCGCCGCTCAAACTTTTCCATACGCCACTTAATTGTTTGGACTTCAGAGCAGACGCTTGAAGAATATTATTCCGCGCACCCTGTTCAGTTGGTCAACATCACCCTTTATATGCGACTACCAGGATGCCAGCTTCGTTTGTATTAAAACCAACCTGAATTCCAGCTATTTACACTGTGTTTCAAGCCCTTCATTATCAGCACCATGACTTTGAGCTCCTTCACTGTGTGGATAATGCCTCCGACGAGCCCCCCATAAGCAACAGTTAGTGGCTAGCCGCTAACTTTACACATTTAAAATACCAATGCACCCATCATTATTTTTAGGGTATCACAGCATGTTCTCACTGGATAGAATTTTTAAATTTTAAACTAGTGTAGGTTTTTTAAGAGAGATTTTATATTTGAAGTAACCTCAGCACCTCCTCATTGCTGAGGAGAGTGCTGAGCTCACCCATAGCTGCCAGACGCCTCGCACCTCTTGCTCAAGCAAGGACTGTGGCTGGGGCTACCTGGCTTCATCGTTCATATATAACTCCTGTTAGAACAATTTTAGGCGCTATACATCATTTTAAGCAATTCCACCAGATATTTGGGCACCCTCTTCAGACTCTATAATCATGCACATAATCACTATACTTAGGCCCTATACACCTGGTTTTAATGTCATCTGTACACATTTTAGCCCGAGTTGACCAAGAACCTTGTGTTTTGCGCTCTTTGGCCTTAGTTGCCCTTCCGCCATAAAAACCTAGCATCATCATCATCAGCTTCGTTTGTATTAAAACCACCCTGAATTCCAGCCATTTACACTGTGTCCAACAAGTCCTTCATTATCACCACCATAATTTTGAGCTCCTTCACTGTGTAGATAATGCCTCCGACAAGCCCTCCATAAGCAACAGTTAGTGGCTAGCCGTCCCCGCTATGAACAAGCCGTCTAATACCACCACCTTGAGATCTAGCCGCCTCCGATATGTCCAACAGGTCTCTTAACAATCCCAGTATCCTTTCCATTATCACCATCATGCTTCCAGCATGCAGATCATCGTTTCCACTGAAGTGCAACTCTTCAAAACAGAGTTAGGGATGACTCGGAGTCTGTCGCCGTTCTGCTGCTCCGTGACACGGAGAGAGAACTGCCGTCGTGATGTGCTCTTTAGTGAGCATTTAAGGACGCGTTGTTCTTGCCTTTCCATATTGTGGGTATTCGGGGTACACGTGGGTGTGACTGCTCGTACAGACTCCTTGTTCATTCCGGACCGTAGTCAAGGGTTCGACAGCATTCCATCTGTCCAGTAGGCGGAAGCATACTCTGTCACTGGCCAAGTCTGAGGTAAGGGACCTTGCGGTACCTCTGCAAGATACCAATAGGTGGTCATATGGTCAGGATTTCGGGCTATAGTCGGATACAACTCATGAACAAAGCGGCCTTTCCTCGGTATATGACCCCCTTCCAGCCAATGGCGTCGGCTGATTCTCATGAGCCTGCTAGCGTGACAATGCAGGGAGTGGCAGATGAAAGGAGATAGTCCCCCCCCCCCTTCCACGGTCGTGATAGTTCCCTCCCTGAGTTATTAACACTTTAAGAGTGTTAATAACTCTCTATCAAAGCAAACAGAGTAAAAAAAAATTGTCATTCAGACCGTGACCCTCTCATGTCATAGTCTTCGCGCAGCTGGTGCGACGCTCCTCCGAGCTTACCCGAGTTACTCGGGTAAGTTACTCGGGTAAACCAGGGTAGTATCTCTGGTTTCTAAGCAACGACATAAGGTTGTACGTACGTACGTACAGGGTTGGTCAAAAGTTCCCAGGTCACAGCGTCTGTTCTTCTTTGGTATATCTTGCACCTAAGATGTCGATAAAGCTATCAACGTCGTAAGAGTTTACAACGATGCTTCCTTTGCCCTCTACAGATATTATGAGCTTCGCGGGTGTCGTAACTACCGGATAATATTGCTCAAAAGCAAACCCTGTGGCCTAGGAACTTTTGACCGACCCTGTACGTATCTGACAAGATTCTTGGCCAGTGCCGGAGACCGCATGAGTGTTTTCGCACCGATAACCCAGAACTGTGAGAGAAATAGCCTAGAATACGTTATAATTGAATACGTCACTCTACTCGGCGCAATGATTAGCCATGCATGTTGACGAATGTGGAATAAATATTTCTCTTGGCCCATACTATGCCGTATCGATTGCGGACATACTTATTCGACACTCAAATTTGCTCTGTAAGTGTCTGCAGCCACTGCCTCTTCCAAAGGGAATGCCGATAAAATCCATGCATCCTGCCTGCTTTCCATCAGGCAACGGCCCTACATCGAGGACACCGGTAGTGTTCGACGCATTACCCTAAACTATTCTGTCTAGACTTGTGGGTCCCCTACAAATATCCAGGTTACGGCAATTAAAGGGTAATGACGTCTCCCACTGATATTAAATTACCCCATGCCTGCACCAGCCAATGCACTCAGCCAATCTTAGGAAATTTCGTTCTATCAGAGAACTTTGTGTCCTACTAGTTCCTAATTTCAGCTTAGTTTTCAAGGGCACAAAATCCGTTCGTGTGAGCCTTTTTCGGGTGCCTTTTTCGTTTCGCCTCCACCGAAATGCGACCAACAATGGGGAACTAAAGCTATAAAGCAGTCCCTGCACTCTTGGCGAAGGAACGCCTGCAAAAGCCACGACCCTCTTAATGATCACCGACTCAGCAGGGAGACGCAGGCTTTGACATCAAGCGTCCTGCTCTTCGAAGCAGCCGCCACCAGGCAACTCCGTGGAAGAGCCCATGCCGATCGATTTAGTACACCGTCCGAAAGTGTAACAATATTCGCGGTCAGGCACCCGTACGGCGGCTCCGGAGCTAGGGGCGGGAGGTGGGAGGGAAATCTTCGAAAGGCGATGTTCACAACCTCTTCGGAACATAGCTACATGTTCGCTTTTATCTTCAGTAGCTGCGATCTGGCTTTCGCAGAATTCGGGTGCTCTAAGGGTGAGAAACTTGGAGGGAGACTGGAGCAGCCTGTATGAGTGGTACCGACGCTTTATACATGGGATTAAAACAAGCTTGTGTCTCCATAGCGCTCATCATCCGAATTAGCACATCTGTAATCGCCATTCACTTTTCTTTCCCTCAAGTGACCGCCATAAGTCGGCACACTCGCTAATGAGTGCTCATATCGCCTCTCATACACTCTACTCCCGTCTGTGAGTGTGAGTGAGTGGACGTGAGTGTGAGTGCGAGTGAGTGGATGTGAGTGTGGGTGGTTCATGAGTGCGCGTGTGAATGAGTGTTTGTGAGTGCGAGTGGACATGATCGAGTGTGAGTGAGTGAATGGTTTTAAGTGCAAGTGGTTGTGAATATGAGTGGTCATGAGGTCGAGTAAGTGGTTGTGAGTGTGAATGGGCATGAGTGTTGATTGCGAGTGGCCGTGAGTGTGATTGAGCCACCTCTCATGGTGCCGAGGTGTGGTTACTGCAGCCTCGGCTGCAGTGTCACAGAAAGTTGTTCGCGAGTTTAGGTAAGAAGCGTAATGCCACAGAATCATTTTCTCCCAGTGTACACAGTCGTGCCTCATTAATAATAGGTCGCCACACTCGCTAATGAGTGCTCATATCGCCTCTCATACACTCTACTCACGTAGGTGAGTGTGAGTGAGTGGACGTGAGTGTGAGTGCGAGTGAGTGGACGTGAGTGTGAGTGCGAGTGAGTGGACGTGAGTGTGAGTGCGAGTGAGTAGATGCGAGTGTGGGTGGTTCATGAGTGCGAGTGTGAGTGAGTGTTTGTGAGTGCGAGTGGACATGAGTGTGAGTAAGTGAATGGTTTTAAGTGCAAGTGGTTGTGAATATGAGTGGTCATGAGGTCGAGTGAGTGGTTGTGAGTGTGGAAAAAGGTTAGTACTGCGCGAATTAGACACAACAGGAGAAGAGGAACAAACACGACAACACAGGCAGTCGTTTTTGTTCCACATCTCCTGTCGTGTCTAATTCTTGCAGTACTAACCTTTTTTCTGCAATGAACCAACTAGCCCGCAAGAACGTTCTACTTCGTCGTGAGTGTGAATGGGCATGAGTGTGAGTGCGAGTGGCCGTGAGTGTGATTGAGCCACCTCTCATGGTGCCGAGGTGTGGTGACTGCAGCCTCGGCTGCAGTGTCACAGAAAGTCGTTCGCGAGTTAAGGTAAGAAGCGTTATGCCAAAGAATCGTTTTCTCTCAGTGTACGCAGTCGTGCATCATTAATAACAATATGTACACACTGGTTTCCGAGCAAAGTGGACCATAAAGCGAGTCGTCCTTAATAACGAATCAAGAAGAGAAAGAAACAGTATTCTGAATAAAAACAGATAAATTCTTTATGTTTATGGACTCTATGTATAGTTGTTAGCAGCGAAGTGGAAATCGGGCAATCTTTCGAGCGCAAGGTGAATTAATCGGGCCGCCATTATCGTTAGAGTCTTGAGGTGCAGCTTTAAGCACGTTTGAGGCTCGTAATGGTGCATAAGACGCGTTATGGCGCATCTTGTGATGGGCTGAGTGCTGCTGGACGTGGTTTTGGAACGCAGCGCGCAGAGATGATTTCTTTCGCAGCCATTCATGCAATGCGGAAAGGGCTAAGGGTTGTCGACCCAGTACCTTACCACTGTAAAGCATGAGACCACCTAAACACAAAAAGGCCATTACTACGGCATTTCCATTTTCACACTGCTGTTCCCTTATGTTCTGCTCTCAGAATACAAGGGGCGGAGCATCTGGGGGAGGCGCTCGGGATTTTGTTCTCATCGCTGTCCGCATTAACGGGACAAAAATACATGGGTCCCAATGGGATCTGTTCATTTCCTCCCTATCTATCGTCCAGAAAGCGAATTTCCATATTACGTGATGTATATTCATAGAAAAAGTTCGGAAACTAGAAAAATTGTCTATCATTCGAGTCGTCCACATTAACTATAATTCGTATTAACGGTGCACAACTGCATTTTAGAAATATGTCCTCATTCACTCATAGATTGCCCCTGTGTTTCACTGGATGAAAAATTACTCTTCACAAGCCGTCATCAAGCTATACGAACGTTGCCCACTGCATCTTTGGGTGCTTCTAAAAGATACAGTGGGCAACCTTCGTATAACTTGATGAAGGCTTGCGAAAAGCAAATTTGATCTTTTGAAATGCAGTGGAAAATGTATGAGTGAATGAGGACACATTTCTAAAATACAGTCGTGCACCGTTAATACGAACTCCCGTTCTAAACCTCCGGGTACACACCGATGATACAATGGATACAAGCTTCCCCTGGCCTGGTGCTCGGCTTATTCTGGATGAAATGCTTGGGAAATGGGTCTTTGACCCCACCTTGAGCAAACTAAGATACCTTTTGCCATGGCGCTCTTTGGCCGCAGATGGCCGTTGCCATAAAAAATTAGTCATCGTCATCTTTGGGTGCCTCTGCAAGCGAATTCGTTACCGACCCTCTGTGCTTCTTAATTTTTGTTTACTCACTTACTACACAAGCGCACGTTGCACACGCGATGATCAACCATCTTCATCGGAGCCGACTGCTGTTGTCAGCGAGCTGTTTTGAAGAAGCTTGTTGTTGAACGTCGCCGGATTCAGGGAAGCATGACTGACTGACAGTCAGGCAGGGAGGCAAGCAGACACTCCGTGCAGGGAACGAGGACCAGGCCTACGTGAAGATTCGCCAGTGCGTGAATAATGAAATTCCGCCGGTTCCCCCAGCGTATCCGTTTCTTGTGTCCGCGCACAGGACGCGTAATTGAAGGTAATGACGGGGGAAGAAACCACTTTGAGGGTACTACGCTGGCCTCTCTGCGCACGTGTGTCTGTACCTGTGGATGTTCCTGTTTCTGCGGTGGTCTTGCATATCGAGACCGGTCCGCAGACCTGTCTGAACGTAAAGGATGATGCCGTGTAGTACGTTGGCACTCCAAACGAGGCCCCCTCTTGCGGCATATGCTTGCTTTTTTTCTTGTTTTTTTTTGCTTGTCCTTTCTTCCTCCGTACGTCTGGCTGTCTGATCGTGTCTACTTATTTTCAGACCGCACGCATCACAGATGTGGGCGCAAGCGAGCCGCTACGGTTGGCTACTTGCTCCTAAGTGGCCGCTAGACATGACGGCCCAGAGTCGCGTCTGACCACGGCTTCTTTGACGCTGCCTGTCAGCAAAAAGACAGCAATGGGTCTGCCTGCAGATGCAACCGGTGCGTTTGTTTCGAGTTTCGTCCTTATACAGGGGACGTTTACCCTAACTTCCGCTCTAAAGGTCTGTTTTTATGCGTGTTCAGCAACAGCCGTACACTTCGAGTGCATGTCGCCTGGGTATGTCCATACCAAGGCGAGGAGGGGTCTCGACTCATACGTTGTACGGAGGCGATGCAAGCTGGACCTCTGGGCTTGAAAAGCTTTCAATCCTGATGTTTACGCCTGAGGAATCCTGGCTGCGCCTTTCGACACCTAAATATATGGTTGCACTCTCTGGAAAGAGTTGAAAATAACCCACTAATCCCTCCCCGTATGCCTTAAAACACTGTGCACATCGAAATGAACAAAAACGTGTCGAAGAATTGGGCGCTCCGGAAGTCTCGCCTCTTCCTTGTCGTCATTTACCCGTGCCACATATTACAAATAGGGAAAAATCACAACTGCCTTATCGATAACTGCTTTTTCAATGACTTCGTCCAGCACTTAACATCGTCCTGAAAGAGGGGTGGTAATTGCAGTGCTTGTCGAAGGAACTGCAGGGCTTGGATAAGCTAGTGCACCAAGCGGTGCAAGAAATAAGGACCATAAAGGGAAGCCGAGACACAACAGGCACTGTAGTGCCTTGTCTGTCGATCTCTCTTGTCGAGTCATCACGTTTCTTAGCTGCGGTAGTTTCGTCTCGAAATACTGAAGAGCACGTCTTGCCCGTGTGGGTCAGGTCTGGCTAAGTTAGGCCGTTAGGTTATGATTGTAGCAGACTAGATATGTTAATTAGATTAACATATTAGCCGCTTTGGTGTTATAAACGCTAGAATTAATTACTCTACTCTTTAGGTTAGGTCAGGTTATGCCGACGATTAGGTTATTGGTGCAGTTATGGTTCATGGGGGTTTAACGTCCCCAAAGCGACTCAGGCCATCGAAATTCGACCGCCGGGGCGGGGTCGAACACGCGTCTTTCGTTCGGGACAGCAGCCGAGCGACATAACCACTGAGCATGCTATCGGTGAGTATGGTATCATGCATGTTAGCGGTCGCTGGAGGTTCTGTTGGCAGAAATGACTACTGGACTTGACGTGGTAATAGAGTTGGTTGCCTATTTTCCCATCTCCCTCGCTCTGTGAAGCGGACTAAATTTGGCAGCCTGGAGTTCCTTACGTAACAATTATGGAAAAAAGTAGTCTTCAACGGGAAAGAGTTTATGAACGCAATTATTTTTCGTATATTGTAAGATTTCCGTACAACATTCAATATATCCGCACATGTCCCATGTACAGGCTTGCATTTTTTTTATATCAACGTTTTTGATATCACCAAAGGCGTTCCCCATTGGTTTTCTATGCCAGTTTTGACTACCCCATGTGAAGTATGTAAAAGATTTAAAAAAAAAATTTGGCTACACATTGGAATAATGATTTTCAAATTGTTTGCATGGAGTTAACAGCAGTCGATACACTGCATGCCGCCATCTTCCCGCTAACTACTCTGGCACGTTCCAACTCCGCTCTTTGTCCAGATTTAGCGGTTGCCTAAACAGCTTTCAACACACAAACCGTTGGATCATAGCGGTGCTCATGCGATGGTGTCGACTCGCTTAGAAAACACCGAATGACAGCTCTTCCGTTATAGACCGGAAGGCGGATACTGTGAGAGGCTTTGGAGAGAAGGTAGTGCAGGGTGGAGGGGGGGGGGGGGAGAGGTTGGCGGCACTATGGAGGGGTTTTGTTGCACTCAAGTGGTAATTGGTTGCTCACACAGAGAATGGTGGGTGGCGAGCTGTGACAAGTGGTAGTAGTGATCTATTAAAATAATAATAATAAGGAAGGAAGGAAAGGATTTATGCTAACCCCGGCATCTCTCATCGATACTGAAGCACCTGAGCTGGGGCAGCGGAAATAAAGGGTAGCAGGCAGAATGGAAAAATGAAATGAAAGAGGTGAGGGGACAGGAAGAGAGGATAGAGGTGGGGGTGGGGGGGGGGGGGGGGAGGTGATATACATAAAAACTATTTACACAATAATAAATACGTACAGGGTGTGTGACAAACGGCAAACCGCGATTTGCGATAACCACCGTTAGAGGCAGGTTGGAATGCAAGCGACTGAGCGAACTGAGCGATTGAGTGGCGCGTCGCAGCGAAAGATTTCTAGTTCGTTGGAACCTCGTCCCTCTGCTCGTTCTGCAGCAGACATCGCGAGCGTTTTCGCTGGCATGTGAAACAGGGTTAAGTTCCGTAACCGCGGTTTAGACAGCCTGTGCGACTTGGGTGTTGTAGATTTCCGCAAACGGTGCATTGATTCGTTGCTTTCGTTCTATTGACGGCTTGCAAGATTCTGTAATACCCCTGTCACACGGGCAGTCTCAATGCCCATTGAATCAATGAACATCGAACTTAATGGGGATCAGCCAGTGGCACGCTGTGGTTTTCAATGACTATTGAACTCGATGAACATCGGCCCAATGGGGGTTCGCTAATGGCCATTGGGATATGAGAGGCGATTGAGAACTGGCTCGCACTCAACACGCGTTTCAACAAGTCACAAAAAGCTCTGAATGGCGAAAATTATCTTTTTTGATCTAACGAGAAAATTTTAAACCGCGTTAGCCAGTTAATAAACAAATTTTTATTCGGTAGCCAAAATGACAGCGCCGCAGAATGACCGTGGGTCAGATGTAAACAAATAGCAGCTGTTCTTGTTGTGAAGCGTCGTCGTGTTCCGCTTCGTTTTTTTTTTCTTTTTTCGCCTCTTAGCGCACTTTGCGACAACCGAGACCAAGAAGTGGCCGTTAAATGTTGCACCGATAGTAGCTATGAACACGACAAACACGGTCACGGTCACCGGCAGCCTCGAAAAGTGAATGCTTCTGAAATCAAGTGCGCATCGCTGCCCACCGTAGCCCCGCCATCGCTGCCTCTAGATTGTTCCCGAACTGTGAAGTATCTGAATAGCTTTCCCGAACAGGGTTTTCAATTAAAAATAGCACTCACTCCAACATTCGGCTCGTTTTACTATGCTTCACTTCGAAGTTCGCCCATGTTTCTATCCCTAGCGCTATCTGTCGGATAGCATGGTTATTACTCACCAGTGATTATTGAAATTCGCTGTGTGGCAGCGGTGCAACTGGGTGACCCTCGAAAATTTCAATGGTCATCGAATCAAATAGACATTGGGATTGTCCGTGTGAAAGGGGTAATAGTCAGCTTCTGTGCAGTATATACGCAAGTTTCACGGACGCTGTCGCCCCCATGCGGCCGCCTCCAGAACCGTCGTAGGGAGATAATACCGGTGGAAGGCGTCCGGGCTAGTTCCAGCGCCTCCCGCCAAACTTCTGGACTACCAATTTTGTCGCACAGTGCTTTTAGCGTAATATTTCGTTTAAGTGTAGCCACGGCAACACTTCAATATACCATCAATAAGCGCTTATAAAGCGCACAATATGTGCAGAGAACATAGAAGCGATCGCATTTCCTTTCTGCAGTAGTGCTCTGTGTGCTCAAAGGCAAGATAAACTTGCATACGTTCCTTCTAGATCTTACGCTTAAGAAGGAGTTCATAATCAAGTATTTTAAATTTGATTGTGGTCCAGCTGGTTACTCATAATGCATATTTAAAGCAAAACGGGCATTAGCGCTGTAGGGGTTGCTGTTGCTTCTGTGGTTCTTCAGTCGTCCTCTTTTCCTGCGTTGCTTTAAATTTGCAGCATAATCAAGGTTCCTGCTAAGAAGCCTATGGCCGGGGCGGTGACAGATTTCAATATACATTTCTGCACCAGTGATCTATTCTACACTCTAAACAGGAATACGCCTATTGGGAGTAAAAAGAGAGTAAATTCTACTCTAGTGCACTCCTTTTTATAAAAGGAAGGGCAATAAAGGACAGTTTAGTTCCATTTTGTACCTTTATCTTTAAAGTATAAAGCATCAGCGCTGGGCGGTGATCTTAACTGACATAAAATGTGAACCGCCCTTGAGAACATCTTTCAGTAGCTACGACTTCACCGTACATATACTTTGTAAGAAATAAAAAAAAACATTTCCGGCGTAGTTCAATGCATGTGATGTTTTCAAGGCGTCGTTGCCGGATGCCCGCTAAATTCGGAGTCTGTACTGAACCTTACGGTGACGTGGAGCTACATTCGCACCCGACACTAACATATGTCGCACCGAAGAAGTAGTTGCTACCGCTTCTCCTTAAAGTCTGAGCACTAAAGCCGGTTCTGGATAAAGTGATCGCAGCTCAAAATACTTAAGTCCATTCTTGTTCACGATTTACGGCAGTCAAAATCGTTGCCCACCTACGGTGCGCCAAAAGAAATCAGTGAGGCTGAAATGTCAAAATTGAAAATTCGTTTTTGAGAAAAGGAATTTCACATTTGTCGGTGGACACTGGAACCGCGCTGTAAGGGAAGGGAGGGAGGTGGGAGTGAAAGAAGGAAGAGAGAAAGAGGTGCCGTATAGTGGAGGGCTCCGAGCGCCTTAACCACTGAGCCACCGCGGCGGGTCTGAAATGTGGGCTGCAGACCGTCGCTGTTACTTTGTGTTCTTGTTTCTTTGTTTTTTGCTTGTCAAGACAGCCAGATGCGACGCCATATGTGCTGAAATAAGGTGAAAAACACGGTCGCTGACTGTGAACTCGGCGCAAAAGAACTCGCACTTCATCTTGAAACGCTGGCGTCAGGGACTCCGGAACTTTTTTTTTTTTTGAGGGGGGGGGGGGGGTTCAAGACTTCGAGCTTATTTTGTTATTTATTTATTGAATGCTCATTACATAATAAATTTTATATGCATATTATTTTTAAATTTTTCAATGTTGAAAGGTTCATGCAAACTGTCACGTTGTGGTGACGACACTCCAGCAGTAAGGAAGACAAAGAAAAGGCTTCCAAAAGAAGCTGTTTAAGGGGCTGACTCGCACCCACTAGGAACTGAATGACTCGGCAGCGGCGATAGCCACAAGCGTGCTCGGCGGTCATCGAACTGAATGCCTGCGCTCAATTTAAAGCTGGCAAGGAACGTTCGAGATAAAGAACCAAAAGCAACTACAACAATCTGGAAAAATGTGGAAGCATTTGCACGTGGCCACGATCAATGCAGATAAGTCTGGTCGCATCTCGCATTACAAAATAAAATGATAAAGCCGCGTGCCTGCGGTTTTGAGTGCAAACGAACAAATGGTGCAAAGATTCACGGCAGTATAAAACGAATTGAAATGGGAAGCTTATAGATGAGGAGATTTACGCACGAGGAGTGATAAGTTGCATTAAAATGGTTTGAGCATAGTTTGTTTAAAATCTGCTAATCATGATCATGTACACGGGTCGGACAGTCGACTTCTGCTGGGACATGACTGGTTTAGGTTACTCATATACGAAATGCTTTACAAGTGGCTACGAAGCCAAGTAGCTCAGCCCCACTGTGCTTTGCATTAAAAGCGTCCTAGAACTGAAGTGTTTCAATTGTCAGAAATCTTACCCAAGTGCAAGCAATTGGAGACTGGGGGGGGGGGGGGGGGGCACTGCTTTTTCTAGAAAAAATGTTGGGTGGGCGACCGCCCCGTGTTCCGTGGTTCCTGGCTGGCGTACGCGATTACCATGAATAGGATCAGCGACTAATTTTTCTCGGTATCCCTTATTGTCCTGGGCCCGCCGCGATTAGAGCCGCCTCGGTACGTGTCTCACCTGTACAACACGAACTGGTGGGTGAGCTGGTCAGACATGATTCCTGTAAACTTAAACCAGCGCAACGGCTCGAAGCCAAATAAGGAAGGGACAAGACACTTTACCCAGTACAGTGCTGTGCTTTGTCCCTTCCTTGTTTGGCTTCGAGCCGTTGCGCTGGTATACAAGAACCGTGTCTCACCTGCAGCTACATGCTGTCAGCAGGTGAATGCTTTGCATACGACAACGACTACACCTGCACGTCTAAGGAGGGGTCCTTGGAAGCCCGCCTCTCCCTGCCCCCTCCCCGAAATCAAGTTCAACCACCTCGCACCCGGGTCCACCTGAAAAAAAATTCTGGCTACATGCCTGGTGAGAGATATTGCATGATGCTTAATATTCCACGTGGTAAGCGCTTTGCTTTAGAGCAAAAGCCAATGAATCGGCACTGACTCGCAGCCTCTTAGACGCTTTCTGTGCACAACAAAGTGACGACCTCCGCTGTTGAAAAGGCCAAGCGCTGAAAAGAAGAAAAAAATAACAGAAAGCAGCGCTCGGACACGCGACCGACCTTTTACGAATTCGTCTCATGCTCGGTCATAATCAGCAGAGCTAGAGCCACAACATGTGACGAGTCTCAGACAATGCCAGCGCCATAGAAGGTCACGTTGCTAAGAGCACTTGCCGGTCATCTGGAAGACGCCGACTCGACGGCGACAGTTTCTTCGGGCAAATGTCTAACCAGGACGACAGACGCCATAACGATCTCCAGATTAGGCGCGAAGGTATATTTGCGACAGTATGTGCACGGAACGCAAATTAGGTCCTGCGAAAAAGAATAGCGAATTGCCGGACTCGGAAACGACGACGCAAAATGTCTTACAAGTGCAAACGTAACGAAACAACAAAAAAGATGCGACGACCGCTAATGGCAATGAAAGGGGAACTTGCCTGATGATGGACAACATGTGTCTGTGCGCTTGTACAATAAAAGGTCATGGTCCAGACAGAGACTGTGTTGCGAGTGTTGGGAAACTGGAAGCACTGACGCGCGTGAAATTTGCCCGCAATCTTTGTCTCGCTGGCATTTCTACTGACACGTCACCTTCCAGTGTCGTCGCTCCGGAGGCGTCCGACCACGTCAGGCGTCCCATAATTCGAGCAGTGCAGCTGGAAAGTGGCTGCGCGAATAGCTGCTTGTCATTTCCTCCTACACTTTCAAGATGTCCCTGCAGATTCGATTCTAATTCGTGTTTTATTGTTGCCATTAATGCCGCGGAGAGGCGCCATGTCGCCGCGAACATAATACGCAGTTTGCAAACTTCATGCTCGAATATTAGAAACATTTAGAATAAGGTGACCCTATCGCTTAGGGTCATACCGGAATACCGGGGCGCGAGTGCGCAGGACAATAGAGAGTTTTAGCATACCGGAGACGTACTATAGCGGAGACGTATACTGGTTTACCGGACCGCTGCTGCGCATGCGCAGCTCCCGTGTGTAAAAACGGTATACGTATACGCTAGTACGTCTCCAGTATGCTAAATCCCTTTAATGCCCCATCGGCTATTAGACGCTTTTAGCATACCGCAGACGTACTATAGCGGATACGTACGGTATACTGGTTTACCGGACCACTGCTGCGCATGCGCAGCTCCCGTGTGTAAAACCGGTATACGTATACGCTAGTACGTCTCCAGTATGCTAAATCCCTTTAATGCCCCATCGGTTATTAGACGCTTTTAGCAGACCGGAGACGTACTATCGGAGACGTATACTGGTTTACCGGACCCCTCCTGCGCATGCGCGGTGGCATTGTTGGGGTGAGGGGGAGCCACTGCGCTTGCGCAGGAGGGGTCCGGTAAACAGTTATACGTCTCCGCTAATACGTCTCCGATGTGCTAAAAACGTCTATTAGAGACTTTTAGTAGAGCGTACGCAGACATACGCAAAGGCAGAGCGAACGCTATAAAATAGCGTCCTTCGTACTGCGCATGCTCCAAACGCTATTCCAAATCGAGGTTTAACGTACGTGCGCGTTACGTACGCTGCTTTTCTAATTTAGCATGCGCGCTCTTGATTACGCTAGGAAAAATAGCGTTGTCAAAATGGCGGCGCCCACGTCACTCGCTTCGGAGAGAATTAGTCAATGTTATTGGGTTTTTAGGCATAATCATTGCCTTTAAATGATACGCGTGGTATTCGCTTTGCCTCCCCTCGCCTACAGCGAGCAGAACGGAAAGGGGATACACTTGCCCAATTTTCTATTCTGTGTAATGATTCCGCAGTTCTTAACCCTAACAAGACAACGCCGACTGTGGATTGCCTTGATTTGGATTTTTACGCCTTGCCCAAATGTAGTCGTTGCGGCGGCGGGAAGAAGTGCCCGAAAGAACTCAACAGTACGTTATTAAAAACCTTGCTCGGTTAAGTTACCTAAAAGAAATTAGGCCCCGGCTCGACTTAACTGGCCATGGAATTGGCTATCTACATGATACGACTTGAATAACCTTGGCTAAGTGAGAAAAATGTCACAAAATATTTTAACATTTTAACACCAGATGGCACCACTGCGGCGTGCGCTATCGTTGCGTTCGGCTCGACATACAATAAACTGAAAGTGCTCATGCGATTTCCACTGTAAACTCCCGCTAAATGCTGGCGTATAACGTACGTAAGCGATCATACGCTATACTAAATGTCACCCTATCCTAAATGTTCATATTATCTGATGGCCGAAAACGTAAACAGCGTTTAACGCATTCGTTACTGGGACTGCGGCATTAGAGATAATGAGGATACCGTAGCATACCGTCCCATGCTACCATGTCCAGCATTCTCGGGCAAAATTTTTGAAAATGGGAAATTTGTAAGACACTGATATAAAAATATTGAAGGTAATGGTCCATTCTTCTGATATGTAGCAAAATATTTTTAAACTGTTTCCATTGATCGCATCGAACAGTTATGACTGCCATAACAACCGAAGGGGAACGCCTTTGACGACAGCAAAAACGTTAATAGCAAAATGATACAAGACTGCCGTCAGGTGATCTGCGGATATATTGATTGTTGTAGCGAAATCTTACATTATACGAAAAAATTGCGCTCATGAACGGTTTCCCGCTCAAAAATGCTTTTGTCCAGAATTGCTGGGTATGAATGTGTATACGTCTGCGCTAATACGTCTACCGGAACGCTAAATATCGTTATTTGGTCCAAGTGCTCCAGACGGTGAACCACGCAGAAGCTCCGATGTATTTACAGTTCCACTTCTTTTGCATTCGGGAACACGAGTACTTCAGCATTTTTTTTATTTCACGCAACCTTGTATTTCGATGCAATCTACCGTGACCCCTTATAAGAGTTATAGGTGGTGTGCACTGCGCTGGCACACAGCCGTGTCGCGGGGCTGCGATTTCGCCGGCCGCCATGTTTGCGGTACACGTAACAGACGAATTCCTGCTCGGCAAGCATGTTTTCATTGCGTGTCGCATTCAGATTGCCGTTTGAAATCCGCGTGCATTGTAATTCCGGCCGGTGGTCGCTGCCGTAAACGAATCCCATTCAGGATGAGCAGCCGAGCCTGTCCAGAAACGGGCTTAACCACGAATGTTGCTCGCGAGTTGGGTGCGTCTCGATTCCGGAATCAAAGTTCGGTTAGGGGTCAGTGACAGCAACGTGTCCGTGAAATCGGACAGGCGCTAGTGGTTCAGGTACACATTCATGTTCCAGCTTGCTTCTACCCCTGACAATTTGGGCGTGAAGAGCTGTCGTTTGGCAGCAGAACTCACCCCCTTTCCCTCTGCTCACCAGAAGAAAGAAATACGAGGCTATTCAGGAGTCCAGTGCCCTGCTTACTTGGAAAGTTTCACCAGGGATGGGAAAGCAGTAGACCTCAGGAGAAGAGATCTGTCCGACAGCTCAAAATGTCTACCACACAGAAAGGAGGGGAGCTGTCTTTTTTTTTTTTTTGCACATTGTGTCAGGCCGGCTGGCCTCACGCGGCGAAGCGGCCAATAGCGCGCGGAGAACCGTGGAGAAGCGAACGGATTCCTAAGCGAACCGTCTCGTGGATATACCCCCCAGGAACACCTGCAAAGTCGAAGTCCCCTGGCTGTTCCCCGCTTCTTCAAATTATAGCTTAAACTTGAAAAAAAAGGCTGCTGTTCCCGCCTTTTTTTCTCTCTCTCTCTTTCTTTTACAGTGTCCGACTATCTGTATCACGAAGGAGAAAAAATAATCTCGTTTTCCACGCGCCTTAATCCCATCTTCCACGCTGAGCTGCAAGCACACCGTGGCAGCAAGCCACGGTGGACGTGGACTCCACCTTTCCTGTCTACACCGGCCGCTGACAGTCCCTCTCCGCGTTACCCTCACGGCTATTTGGAGATTTGTTCGTTGAGAAAAAAAAAACGTGTCCTTGCTGCCCCCTACCGTGAGTTAGTGTGGTACAAAAGTATTCTTGGAAAGCTTGCAAGGGCACACACACACAGAAAGACAAGCCTATGGTGTCCTGGAGGGCTAGTTGGTTCATAATGAAGAGAATGAGTACAAACTGCGCGAACAAGACGGGACCTAAGGCACACCTCTGCGTTTTGCCTGTCCTTTTGTGTGCTTTACGTCCCGTCTTGTTCGCGCAGTTTGTACTCATTCTCTTCATATGGCGTCCATAGAGAGTTATTTACTGACACTCTTCTGCACGAGATTCAGGCATGCATGCTAAACGGCGTGGGGAATCAAAGGTAAATGAACTAGGTCGACCACCTTTCCCATAGTGTGGTGACACCACAGTAGTAGTAGTAAGTGGTTTATTAAAGTAATAATAAAAAGGAAGGAAAAGATTTTTGCTAGGCCCGGCATCTACCACCGATACTGAAGCACCTGAGCTGGAGCAGCGGAAATAAAGGATAGCAGGCAGAATGGGGAAATGAAATGAAAGTGGTTAGGGGACAGGGAAAGAGGATAGGGGAGAGTGGTAATATACACAAAAACTATTTTACACAATACACACACACAGGGGCGCTTTTTGGTTCTCACTTTGCTAGGAATAAGGATGCTAAATGAAAAAAAAAATCTGGAGGGAAGGCGTAAGGTCGCGATAGTGTTATTGGGTTAATTCCATATAATCGGAATTGATCATTCTCTACATTACATTCGCAAATCGCTCGGAGTCCTCATAGCACTCCTGGCGCAGTGGCAGAGCACCGTGTCGCGCACAGCACCGTGTAAGTGCGCGGTGCTGTACGCATTTACATGGTCGCAACGTATAATGATCCTCCGCGCGCGCATTGGCTGCGTGTGGCCCGGGGAACGACGGGAGCGTCACGGAATCGCGACGAGTGATGTGTGTGACGGATGCGGTGCAGTGGAAACACTAGAAACACCTGCTCCTTCACTGTGCCGCGTTCGCCGATGCTCGTCGCGATATGCTCGCGGCCTATAAGGTGCAGGGCATACTACCAGACTCCCTCTAGACGCTATTGTGGCCGCAGGGCAGTGCGCGCACCCGTGAGCGAATCTTGGTGAGCCTCTGTGCATTCCTCGAACACACGGGCTTGACGTCCGTCTGTTCTCCGTCAGGTAGTTACACGCAGTGACCGAACGCTCCGCGAGTTCTACCTTGAATGATTAATAACTGGGCGCCCCACTCCAGTTGTAGCCAACACA
Source organism: Amblyomma americanum (assembly GCA_030143305.2). Taxonomy (NCBI): domain Eukaryota; kingdom Metazoa; phylum Arthropoda; class Arachnida; order Ixodida; family Ixodidae; genus Amblyomma; species Amblyomma americanum. Next base: position 141,905 of record JARKHS020008481.1, read on the forward strand.
GTGCTTTGCGCGTGTGTGATTTAATTCCTCTAAAATGAACTAATCACGCGCAAAACCTGGACACATTTCTTATTGTGTAAATAGTTTGTATATATTACTTCTCCCCTATCCTCTCTTCCTGTCCCCGTCACCTCTTTCATTTCATTTCTCCATTCTGCCTGCAGTTCTTTATTTCCGCTGCCCCAGCTCAGGTGCTTCAGTATCGATGGCAGATGCCGGGGCTGGCAAAAATCTTTTCCTTCCTTTTTACTATTATTTTAATTAAAAACCACTGCCACCACCACCACCGCTACGAAACCTATGAAGCATACACTGACTGACAGCGTCGATCGATACCCGGACTGAGTTTAACACCACGGTGGCATTTATCTGCGAGAATCCTATCGAGGCTTATTCAATTTTCTTTTTTATGCGGCTACACGGGCCCCGCAATGACGCAGAGATCAGTAAATGCTGCTTCTGCAGTGCCCGGGGAGGGTGCAGCCGCGCACTCGCGCCGGTAGCTGCAGCAGCTGCGGTATGCACGGGAGGGCGGAGCCTGCTTTGCCTACCGTACGAGAGTCGCTACCGTCATCAGCGCCACCGCACACGATTCACGAAGTTCATCAATGCCATGCCTCCTAGGCTGCGACAACCACCACGCATGGCGCCGCAGAACTGCGTAGCGTTGGAGAGTGGGTTCTTCGTTGTTGGGCTTGGGGTGCTAAGGGGGGAATAGGAGAGGTTGAAGATACGATAGGCGTGGATTTATGGGCTAAAGTGGCTGTTTGGGCTTGTTGGGGTGTGATCAATGTTAGGGAATGCAGCGCGACAAAAACGAGGAGAAACGAAGAAGTTGACAGGACGTGCGGTTTTTAGCATGGGCTGAGTTCTTTCCTGCCCCTCTCTGATGGCCTGATTGGGCTGGTCGGCACTGCTCGTCGCGAGCGATGAATGGCGATGGTACGTTGGCCGGTGATCGTATACACGGCAGTTAGCAGTGCGAAGAGCCTTCGGTCTTCGTCCGCTCGTCTGGCGACACGTTGCCGGTTGGGGCAACAACTCCAACTTCTTAACAACAAAACCTATTTATTAAAGACGGAATCGAAATGTCTGGCAGGTGAGAAGAAGACAGTTTAAAGAAAAATCTGTTTAAAAGCGGCCGAGACAGATTCGGCGCGCTCCTCCAACCCTTTGTTTGCAGCGGGTTTTAAACCCTTCGATAATTGGGCGGAGCTTTACTAAACCAGCTCTCGTCACATTTTAACCAATGGTACTGTGCATACAAGTGGCCCAGGGCTTGCCAGAGCCCGACTCTGTGAAGCCCCGAACCTGCCCGAACGTGCAGGGCACGCGGTTTTGCATACATAGCTCAATACATGTGCTCAATACATCGAGGCTCTGCTGTGTACGCTGATAGTAAAAAAAAAGAAAAGAAACCCAGCGCTTAGCTCGACAGCAGAGTCAGACGTCGCCGACTTTAATGCCCCCCCCCCCCCCCCCCCTCCACTTGAGAGCGCGTCCCTCCTCCTTGTGACTCTGAGAAGGCCGTCCGTGCCCCCCCCCCCCCCTTTTTCCCAAGGCCGGTCAGCAGGGGACGAGAAGGTGGTGAGCCATCTGCACGTGGTGGCGGCCAGTGCAGCGCGAAGATTCGGCGCCAGTGCCCAAAAGGATTAGCGCGGACGTCGCACCTCTCGGTAAACTCCCTCTCCCTCAACTTCCCACGGAGGCGGCACCTCCCGGAACAAGGGGTAAACTGGTCCCCAAGAGTGATGCCCAAAGGGCCAACAAACGTCGGGACCAGTATCCCCCTCCCCCCTTCATAGCAACAACCACCACCACCACCAAGGGGGAAACACCCACCGGCGCCAGGTGCTTACTTGACAGGCGGTTTTTAGTATGGGCGGCTTTTAGCATGAGCAGAGGATGGTGTTTAGCATGGTCGCCACTTGACGTCTATATCTTACCAGCTTTCCGTTGATATCATCATCATCAGCCTGACTGCACCCACATAGAACCCGTAAGACAGTTGGTCTACGGATAGTACGCAGTAGTTCACCGGTGGCTAGTTTGGCTGTAGTTCAGATTGGCTTGTGCCATTATCATCATCATCACCAGCCTTACTGCACCCACTGCAGGGCAAAGGCCTCTCCCATGTCTCTCCAATTAACCCTGTCCTTTGCCAGCTGCATCCACCCTTTGCCTGCAAACTTCTTAATCTCATGCCGTCCCCTGCTACGCTTGCCTTCTCTTGGAATCCACTCCGTTACCCTTAAGAGCCGGCGGTTATCTTGCCTCCGCATTACATGCCCTGCCCAAGCCCATTTCTTCCTTTGATTTCAACATAGGATGTCGTTAACCCGCGTACGTTCCCTCACCCACTATGCCCGCTTCAGGTCTCTCAAACTTTACACCTATAATTTTCCTTTCCATGGCTCGCTGTGTTGTCCTCAACTTAAGCTGAACCCTTTTCGTTAGCCTCCGCGTTTCTGCCCCGTAGGTCAGTACCGGTAAGATACAGCTGCTTGTACACTTTTCTCTTGAGGGATATATATTGGTAAACTGCCATTCATGATCTGCGAGAACCTGCCATATGCGCTCCACCCCATTCTTGTCCTTCTAGTTATTTCCCTCTCGTGATCCGGATCAGCGGTCACTAGCTGCCCTAAGTAGACGTATTCCCTTACCACTTCCAGCACCTCGGTACCAGTTGTGAACTGCTGTTCCCTTGCTAGACTGTTGAACATTACTTTGGTTACCTGGCGAAAACGGCGGAGCGAATAATAATAATAATAATAATAATAATAATAATAATAATAATAATAATAATAATAATAATAATAATAATAATAATTGGTTTTGGGGGAAAGGAAATGGCGCAGTATCTGTCTCATATATCGTTGGACACCTGAACCGCACCGTAAGGGAAGGGATAAAGGAGGGAGTGAAAGAAGAAAGGAAGAGAGAGGTGCCGTAGTAGAGGGCTCCGGAATAATTTCGACCACCTGGGGATCTTTAACGTGCACTGACATCGCACAGCACACGGGCGCCTTAGCGTTTTTCCTCCATAAAAACGCAGCCGCCGCGGTCGGGTTCGAACCCGGGAACTCCGGGTCAGTAGCCGAGCGCCCTAACCACTGAGCCACCGCGGCGGGCGCGGAGCAAACGCCAAAGTTCGAGCAACGAAGGTTCGTTCTTGCATCACTCGATCTCACTTTCTTGAAGGCGTGACTCCATATAGGCACAGGAAATAATATGCACGCGACTCGCGTATCGAAGTACTCGTTTCTCTCTTTTTCTTCCTTTTCTTCTCTTTGGCTTGCTTTCACAATGCAAGCTCACTGTACTGTACCCTCCATATGCTCTTTTGTTGAGACATTAAGTATTCAAGTCAGAAGCTGTGCCCTCTAAGGGTATCGTAGAGACTCCGTCAGGACGCCTGCCAAGAAGCCGTTGGCAATTTTCATTGTCTCCAGCAATTGTTTGTAAAATTGTGCTCATATGTTTATGTTTTCTTGTATTACATGTATAACCAGTCCCCTCTATAATGCCGCGTGGCCCTGAGGGTATTTTACATGAATAAATATACATCCTACGATAGAATTTACGCCAGAGAAATTTATTTCAGAAGCTGTCGCTCTAAAGGGCCATATGTTCGTCCATGCCATCTATATAACCAATTGTTGTGTGCGTTATCAAATGGCACACGCCACTTGCCAGTGGTGTGTTTGGGTGGTTCCCTATTCTTTCTCATCGCGCGAAGTGGACGTTGAGGCCAAATCGAAGTTAATCTGCATTGATGGATTACCGCGTTCTAATGACAAAGAGGCCACCATTAATGAAAATGAGGATTTTGCGAGCAGAAAAATACCGATAAATGAAAGAGAGGTATTGCCACCCCGCGGTCGTTTTCATAAGCAAACTGCGGTGACTTCAAGAGAGGATTTTCTTCCGCGGATCTCACATGCTAGGCTACATCACCACTCACTTAGAAAGGGTGATCACTGAGCTCGTTTCTTTATTGACGTCACGAGTTTGAATGTTGCGGCGGAAAAAACATTTTTCAAATCTGAAAGCCATTCTTCTCGGAAATGAATGTCCTTGCTGCCACAAGCATCAGCACATAGAAAGATTGCATGGGACTTTCCTTAGTGCACCTTCAAGTGCCACTTCCGTTCCAAAGTCTCTGAGATTTAAGCAATGGGCTGATCTCGATGCGGGAAAAGTCTCATGCACGCGATACTTGTGTAGTTGTTGCAGGCAAGTTTAGGTCAGCTTGAAGGAAACCAAAAGCGGACGTGGTCCGACGGGACACGTTGCCTCCGCGCTATCCATTGTCCATTGTTAAAGAGCAACACATTGTAACACTGCAGTGCAAGGCCACAGTGTTTATTCGACACAATCCCACATCCAATCCTCAGTGGCAATTGTCTCAGGAACGATTCGCTGTACTATTTCTCGCGCTAGAGTAAGCCGTCCTGACGGGGATTTGTTGCTGGCACGTTGCTCGGCGCATGATCGTGTTGAGGCCCTTTCTATACACCGCGGCGCTAGTCTCGCACGCAAGCAGCGTTTGATATCCGAGAGCCGAGCTTGTCGCCTCTGCCAACTTCCAAAGTTAAACCGGTGCTGAGGGAGGCAGCGAGGGAAAAGAGGGGGGGGGGGGGGGGGGGGGCTCCGTCGTAGACCCCCAGCCCAAGTAGTGCGCGCCAAGAAGTGTTTCGCGAACCGGAAGCGCCGTTGGAAGAGGTCCAAGCCTTCTCTTCCGTCTTCAAGCAGCCGCCCAGCTGTGCGTGTGTGTGTATTCGTTTCACGCCCAGGCTTATTTTCTTGCCTGCGGTGTTCTTCTTACGACCCGACCGCAGCAGCCGCCAGAGGCTAGCCGTTCTATCATCTTTTTTCGCGCGTCAGCCCCATTGACGCCTCAGCTGTTCCCTTTCTTCTTGTTTAGTCCTCTAGCCAGGTTGACTGATGGCGAAGCGAAAGAGCAGTTTTATTGAGTTTCTTTTCTTGAGCTTGCCCGCCGCTTTGACGTCATGCTTACGCATAGGCTTCGCATGTTACCCCTATATCGGTCTTGTATAAGCCATCCTGAGAGGAACACTTGCGCGCCTTGAAAGCGACATTTACATGATAACGACGGAGCCGGGTTGAACCGGTCCGTCGGGCCGGGGCCTGGTTATCGCGTTTACGTAAACGATAGCAAGTCCGGCTGAGAAAACTCAGGGTAAGGTCGGGTCAGTCCGCTTGCAAGAGGTATATGCCATTGCAGCTGGAACTGTAAATAACACGCGCGCAAATGTCATCTAGAGGACGTATCAAAACATAATCGTTCCGTTGCATTCATGACCGACCTGACAGGCGCCCTAGTTTTACAAGGTACTTGTTGATTTTGTTCAGTTTACACAGAGTAAAAAAAAATTGTTCAATTCCTCAGCACCATCTATTTTCATGTGCTCTGTATGACACAGCATCTCAGATTTTCCCTGGGCAAGGATCAGAGACATTACGGGTTCAATTTCCTGTCGTACGCATATGGTTCTGTTGAAAAAAACCTGACAAAATAAAAATCCCGCGTACTCTTCTTTTTTTCTCGTAAGTGGAGCGTTATGGCCTACGTTGCCACAGAGAAGCAAACCTAAGAATCATGGCAAGGTGATTCAAATATTACCGTGAAATTATAAATGTTACGTATCTTCTAAATATTGTTTATAAAACAAACGATGTGTTGTGCTGGGTTATTATAATTCTGATCCGCTTCCTATTCAGCGGGATGTCGTCGAGTCAACACAACGTCCTGGCCGCTTTGCACAGTTGCGAAAATTGCCTGTGCAGTCGGGTGCTCTCGTGGAAGGTGTATACTGAGCCCAATAGGCACTGAAACTCTCTTGGATGTACTGCGGACCTTAAGAACGTCCATGGGACGTCCAAGAAAGAGTGTGTACCCAATGGGAGCGGTTATGCAGCACTCATCACAAACCGCTTCCTATACGAACCTTGGCCTCTCTCGCTGTTTCAGGCTGTGGTATGTGAAAGCTCCGATGCTGTTTGGTCTACCAAGAACGATAGTAGTAGCGCAGACCAACAGACCACCGTGGCATCTGCTTAGCACGTACGGCAGAAGGAAACGACAGATGGCTGCAAGTTCCGACGGCACCGTATGTGTCTTAGCCATAGGCAAGTCTGCTCACACGTGTATTGTGTCCTCAGTCCGGTACCACCGTAATTTCCCACCGAACAAAAACTTAAGTGCTGACAGAACAAACAAAGCATGGTTTGTTGCCTGATACCGTTCGAGGTCGGCGGCGACCGGTGAGGCAATCAAAAAGCAATGATACTACAAACGTTTGCAGATTGAACAGCAAATACGCCTCCCCTGAGCAGAGCAAGAGTTGGTCAACTTGGTATTAGTACTTGACCACCACGCCCTTTTAGCATCTGTCAGCCCTTGGCCTTGCTGTCCATACATAGCGCCCTATCTAGTACCAGTGAATCAAGTGACCAAGGTGGGGGTCAGACTATCTTCAAGTAGCGGAGGGTGCTAAGTGTGGTGCCTTATCGTCACTTTGAAAGTGACCAACACGAAGGGGCGCGTTGTTATCCACCATTGTGGAGCAATGCGTGAGTGCACGCAGAAGTTCTTGAAATTGTTTACTGAAACAATCATGTACAACTAGACCAAGAGCGGCGACATCTCCGACGCAGGAAGACCTCGGGAATCGTCCTTAACCGCGACGAAAACTGCCCCGAATCGCGCTAACAGGACATGACCTGAACAGGGAATGGTGTACACCCCCCGTGAGAAGTATACGGCCCAAGGGGTTGGCTTGTGAGGCTTACTGCATGCCTCGTTATACACCCTCAGTGACCGTAACCTCTCGAAAGAGGAATAGCTTTGTGTCCTCAATCCTCTCAGGCTTTGGACTGCTAGATGTGCTGGGTAGCCCCGCTAAACAGCACAGAAGCAAACCGCTTTGGCTGTATGATTTTGACAGTGGCTTGTACAGATAGCGGTAATATGAAAGAGAGATAAATCAGGAGCATTAAAGCAAGAACTACTCCAAAACAACGAGTGAAATGCAAACATTTTTTTCTTTTTTTTTCCGAACAGCATTGCTCTGCAGGAAATTTGGTCTTCTTTCTTGTGATGGTTTGATCTGTTGGTTGACTAACTTTTTGTTCCCTTTAATAATGTACCTACCTGTATACCGGCACTATGAAAGGAAACAACAGTTCGCCCAAAAGAACAAACTTCAGTTAATATTTTGCGCCAAACTTGAAGACGTACTCACGAAATCATACGTTTTGAAGAAGACAAAGTAGAAAAAAAATTTTAATATTTTTTTCTCATAATTGGTAAATAATGTGCGAGTGCTCGCTAATACACTGTTCCCTTTAATGTACGTTGCTTCCGCTTGCATATCGGATCACTTGTGCTTCCGGGAATTTTATTTTTCCAAAAATCGAGTTGCTGAGTTGAAGATCGTGTAGAAACGGGCAATTCTAAAAACTTAGCGCTTCTGGCTTTTCCGTTTTATCTTCAGGAGGCCCCACCTTTTCTCCGGCTGCACGACCAAGAGCGAAAGCTCCACTCCTCCCGTACAAAGCTCAAGGTCATGTGGCTCTGAAATTTGACCTTCAAACTAGGAGGAGCGGAGGCTTGGCTCTGACGTCATGCCACGTGACTCGCCACGCGTCGCCAGAGCTGCGTATGCGGAGCCGATAGCACTTTCGCAACTGCCGGTAGCCGGTTGACGCGCCGTTCGCTATATAAAACCGTGTGGCATGTGCTTGCCTTAACTGAGCTTTCGCGCTTCTTACTAGGTTCAGCCAAGTTGAGCCATAGGTATTTTTTGCAGTGCAGTACACTATTCATACGGTGACATAAACTGAATATGAGTAAACATATACCTGATTGCTGATCTTTGTTGAAGAATAATTAAGCATGAGCCCCCGCTCGCCGTTATGCAGATAAAAATTGACGCTCCATTTCGCGGTCGAGAGTAGATGTAAGCATGAAATGCACTTCAAGAATGGCGAGCCACATTAGACGGCGTCTCATAGATGGCGGTAGCTGTACTGAGCCTTGAGCCATCAACCGATTTTCTTGGTTGAACACCGCGATCGACCTCCTTGGTCCCTTTTGGTGTGTAGCACTAAAGCACAGCATACGCAACGCTAGGACCTACGCATGAGCGTCCGTGAACCAAGTTTACAATAATTGTTACTTTCCGTGCGCTATCTCATGGTGTTTGATGCGCTGGCAAACGACACATTTAGGTTGCGAGGGTTTGCGTGCAGAGATAGGATCTGACCTTTGTGTTCGCATACAAACACCCTCGTGGTATAAAAACTGGCGAAAACTTTGGTTTTTGCCCAAAAGCCAAGGCCTTGAACATATTGAACGGATAGAACTGGCTCGTAGTGTGGTTTGACAAATGAGTTCTGATTTCACTTCACGGACTCTAAAAGCATATTTATTGCCTCCAGACTCCGTGTCTGCGAACAACAGACTCTACAAGCATATTAATAAGTTATGCGTCCTTGAGCTTTGTGTTTTCTGCTCGAATGATGCTCGGTAGATCAAGGTTTCGCTTTACATAAAAAATTGCGGTTTTTAGCATATGCCAAGTGTATCGGGGAAGACTCAGAAATTTTCAAAAATAGTCTTTTTGGGGTAAAAATATCGCTCTCGCGGCATAATATTGCCAGTGCTGGCGGACACCAGCAAACCGGTGAATAGTCTTAAGTAGTAAGCTGGTAAACTAATTTTATCACAATAAACTTTTTAACTAGCAGACAACATTTTAACTAGCCAGATTTTGTCGAGCCACAGCGCCAAGGGTACTTGTGTTTTAGAAATTTAAAAACTGAATTGGCTGTTATTAACGACCGGCTACAAATATCTAGTTGCAATCAGGCGCCTATATCTGCTAGTTAAAGTTTATTTTATAAAATTAGTTTACCAGGTTACTACTTAAGATGATTCACCGGTTTGCTGGTGTCCGCCAACACTACAATAGTATGCCGCAAAAGCCATATTCTAAGCCCAAAAATCCTATTTATGAAGATTTCTGAGACTTCCTAAAACACCTGGTATAGTGTTGCCGTTTATGGCTCTAGCGTATCTGGCTATGTGTGCACGCGCTGTTGACACAGTATACTGTAACACTCAACCCTAACAGCAGACGAACAGTGTCCGCTGTGTTTATGTCTTCCCTAGAGTCGTAAACAACGCGATACGCGCACGTAACGCGTATTTAAATAAACCAAAACGTAACCAAAAAGGGCAAGTATATGTAACACTCAATGCCCGCCGCTCACATTCCCTCGCGATGCACGGCCCACACACGCTCTGCAATTCGCTCGCCCAACTATCTGTCGTTCATCCGAAGAAGACTTTAAAGACGCGTCCGCGGTTGCGTAATGATACGACTCTAATTAGTTTTCGGGAGCGGGGTCCGCGAACTGAAGGCTCCACGCGTTCTTATTCGTATATAGTTCATCTCGTCGCTTTTAACGGGGACGGGTTTTACAACGTAATACTTCTGTTCCTTTTTTTATTTCCTTTTATTCCACTATTTCATTACTTTCATTCGTAGCTCCCATTTTCCAATCCTTGACTTTCATTTTCTTTTCCATCCTCCACACTTGCGATCAATTTTGTCTTACCTTTCTCTAGCGTTTCGCCTTATATTGCTCACTTATTTCCTCCTTCCTTTCATTCGACCTTTGTTTCATCCTTACCTCTTTCTTTCTTCCTTTCTTTATTTCTCTCTTTCTTTCTTGCCTTCTTTTCTGTTTCACAAATGTTTTCCGTCGCTTCGCTAATTGTCTTGGCTTCTAATCGTTTTTTTTTTCTTCTCTCCATGACTTTCTCCTCTGTCGATCGTTGCTCCAATCACTTCTGTCTCGCTTCTTCTCGTTCGCTTCTCTGTGCGCTTCCTTTAATCTCGAAGCGCGTCTCCTCTCTCGCGATTCTTATTACGGTTCTTATACGATGCGCTCCGCCGACTAACTCTCCGCGCCGTTTCATCGTGGCCGTGCTATAGCCTTCGTTTGAGCTCGCCGCCCCGCCCCAGCCCGGCCGATCTCGTCGAAGGCTGCGGCGTCGCCGCTTCAGAGATTTCTCCGTTTCCTTTGAGTTAGCATTCATAGTCCGTTCCTCTTGCAGTGCTTTCGCCTCACAAACTACCCTCTCCACTTCCTTCTCATCAAGCGAAGACATCGAGAGAGATTTTCCCTTTCTTTTCTTCTTCGCTCTCTTTTTTTCATCTTTATTTCCTCCTTCCCTTTCCCTCTTTAATTTGGCCTTTCCCTCTCCCTCACGTCGATTCCCCTCTTTGCCGCTGAGGCTCCCTTGCTAATTTCATTCGCCGAGTTTTCATTAAGTGCGGCCGTTATTAGCGAAGTCTGTGCCGCTGTTGCGTTTCACGTTGAGACTCCCCAAGTTTCCGCGCCACTCCTCTTGCTTCTTCGGATGCTCTTTTCTTTTTTTTTCTCCCCCTGAATTAAAAGGAAGCGAGGGTGTGCGTGCGTCTGTGCGTGTGAGACATTTCGGCTTACGCCTTGAATCCTCTTTTGGCAACGTCAAAAGCGATTCTGTTTCTCTGTTTGAAGTCCGCAAAAAGCGAGGAAGATGACGGAGGGGGCGTCAAACGCGTGCATATTGCTTGCTGCTGTTAAAGATATTATATCGAGAGAGCCCGAATGATGAAGCCCTATAAGAGAGCATCAACGGCCGAAATTGGTGCCTGCTAATTTCGAGTGAGCGGAAGAAGATTCAAGAGTGCATTAACTTGCTTTCCTGATGTATTCTCTCTTTTTTGTTTCGTATTCGAGATCAATTTCTTTTATATGACGCAAGCGCGTGTACGTGCCGTTCTTTTATGTGCTGTTAACAACTGCAGCCCATTCCTTCATTCGCGAAAGATATTTTCTTCAGCGACTCTTTTTTTTTTTACTACGCAGCATAGCCATTATTGCATTCTGTTCAGGCCTTTTAATTCTGTCCTCCCTCGCCCGATGACTGCAAATGCGATCCCACGTGTTTGATGCATAAAGCGACTGCGGCAAACGTTGGAAATAAAGTGTCATTATGATTTCGAATGAATTCACTCTAAGCTTTGATAAACGTTATGCTTTGTTGCAAAAAGTAAGTAACGTGTATAGAGAGATTACGATTATGATCAGAGTACCCTGAAGCTCTTTCTAGTCCGCGTTGCAGTAGCAAGGACTTTGTACTAAACAGGCACGGAAAGCTCGATGTAACGAATGAGTGACAAAACCCCCTGACCGTCACTCTAAGCTTTGATAAACGTTATGCTTTGTTGCAAAAAGTAACGTGTATAGAGAGATGACGATTATGATCAGAGCACCCTGAAGCTCTTTCTAGTCCGCGTTGCAGTCAGTAGCAAGGACTTTGTACTAAACAGGCACGGAAAGCTCGATGTAACGAATGAGTGACAAAACCCCCTGACCGTCACTCTAAGCTTTGATAAACGTTATGCTTTGTTGCAAAAAGTAACGTGTATAGAGAGATGACGATTATGGTCAGAGCACCCTGAAGCTCTTTCTAGTCCGCGTTGCAGTAGCAAGGACTTTGTACTAAACAGGCACGGAAAGCTCGATGTAACGAATGAGTGACAAAACCCCCTGACCGTCGACAGTGCTGGTGCGTTCACTTATGCGTCACAGGTTAAGCGTTATGTCCGTTTGAGATCGCATTAAGTGATGTTGCACAGAAATGCCACCAGTTATGTTCCTTAGTGCCCGCACCATAACTAGCAAGAAATGTTGACGGAGGCTCTCTAGCAAATATTGGGCTTTCTCATGTCCAACACTCTTGGACAAAAATTTTGAATATTGTAAAATTGTAAGGTACTGCTGTGTAAATACTGAAGGTATAATTAATGGTCCATTGTTAAGATGTGTAGCAAAATATTTCTTTTAAAGTTTTTCCATCCCTCACATCGAGCAGTTTGGACTGCCATATAAAATCAATCGTGAACGCGTTTTGACGATAGCAGAAACGTTAATAACAAAAAGAAAATGCAAGCCTGTCGACGGGAGATCTGCGGATACATTGACTGTTATACTGAAACCTTACAATACATGAAAAATTTGCGCTCATATACTCCTTCCCGTTCAAATTTTTTTTTTTTTCAGAATTGTTTGGTATGAGTGAAACAAGCGAATACGTGTGCCGTGCGTAATCATTTCAAAGATACCGGTCTTTGCTTCCCCGAACAAACATTTAGCGCGAAAGGGAACCGGCAGCGACAAGTCGCTTTCATCAATTCCGCTTGAAATGGAGGCGGCTTGCGGGTCTGGGCAGTATTAATATAGCTATAGGGACACCGACTATGACGCTGCCAACTCACCCTATCCTTGCAACAAAACTGCACGGCCACTCATTCGTCGACAACGTCGTGAAACTTGAGTGGAGAGACGCACGGAGCTTCTGTCCCGATCCACCAGAGCATTCGTCCACGGGTTCACGTGACGTGATGAGTTCACGTCACTGGCTCTCGTGAACCGGCGAAGGAAGAAATGTTTTCGATTAAGACAACCACATTGATTACCGAATCAAAATCTCATCACTGATCAAATGACTCACATTGCTATATACATGACAGCAGGGCGGCGTGACAAACCCGATCCCATAACTTGGAGAATGCCACCCATGAGCGGTACGGAGAACAGTCTTAACGGGACGGTGAAAATAGCTCCGTCGAACATCTGTTATTAGTAAAAATACACCGCGTAAGGGCCGTCCAGCAGTGCCGGGGTGCGCTCGAAAAGCACGAGCCTCGCGACCCACCACAAACGGGCCGAACTGGGGCAGTGCAGAGTAGGGCATAACCCCGGGTCGACGCTTGGCCAACGTCACGACGAGGTAAACCGTCGGTTGCCGGCATTTTAATAAAGTTATTGTAGCGAGAGCTACATTACGGTAGCATTTCGAGCCTTCAGCGTGGCGGCGCAGCCACCCTGTCACGTGGTTGGTCACGTGGCGCAGAGCAGCTGTCGGCGGCGCGGCGCCGTGGCTGATCACGTGGTTTGTCACGTGACCAGCCACGTGGTGTGGAGCAGCTGCTGCTGCCGACGGCGCGGCGCGCCGGCGAAGCCGAGCTGCCACAGCTGTGCGCATGCGCCGTTTCATGTGGGACGAAGATGGAGTAACGCCCAGCGAAACGGAGCGGCGGAAGACTTTGCAATTCAACTGAGCAAGTTCCGCTCGGGCAGCTGCAGCTATCGCGTAACTCCAGGTTTAACCAGAGCTAGACCACCCCCAATTTTTTCTATCCTATCCTACACTGCGTAATCTATGAGTTATATTCTCCACCGGCTCTCTCTGTCTGTCGGCACGTGAAAGAAACTTCCCAGACAAACATCGCGTTACAGGTTGACATTTATAAAATACCCTTCACGCACAATGCCGGCCAGTAGGGTCCGAGGTTCAGCCCCGGGGCGGCGACGCCCGCCCTCCGGCAAAGTTCCTCCTTTCCAGCCGAGATGGCCGCAAATCGACATCGGATACACACCCTCGCCACGCAGGTGAAACCATCGCACAGCTGGTCCTCATCTGCGCATTCTCCAATTCTGGGAAGAGTTCGTCTTGCCGTACGTCGCCGTTTCCACCAAGGTCGGGCGCGAACCTTCGCGTATCGCACCCGCGCCAGGACATCATTGCTGGAGTCCACCAATTTCCGCCACATGGTGCAACCCGGGACTAGCACAACCGCCAAGCCAGCGGCCTTCACGCAGCAGACCTGATTTGCGCCCCCGCCCTGCACATGGTGGGTTCACTGAACTGCGCGACACCAGCGCTCCAGCCCTAATCCCTTGCCCCCACCACGTGCAGAGGCATTGTTACTGCCTCCGAAGGCTGCTGCTGCCTCGCTCGCATGAGCCCGTCTCGCCACCGCGTCCTCTGCTGACCGGCAGTACCCGAGGGGAAGGTTCTTCCATTGTATCAAAGCTGGCTCGAGGAAACCGCTCAAATCCGGTTATCAGGCGACCTTGCGGCAGGCGTCGAGCATAACCTATACATTAATTTGTACGTCAGAAAAATATACATTTATTGGCAGGAACATTTTCATTTAAAAAATGCGAACTTTTTTTTTTCGCTACTCGATTCAAACTTGCGAATAGTCGAAAAGCTTTTTATTTACTTCCCATGTAGCACAAAGTGGGCTTTGAAGTGGGGCGGCCTGTTTGTCCAATGTGGATATCCCATGTGAGCCTCGCTGGGACCGATGTGGGATGTGCAACGCGGGCACTCGTCACCCGCAGTGGGTGGCCCGCAAATACCTCAGTCGGTTCCATTTGGGACAGATGCAAGGTAGCCCATGTGGAGCTGCTCACATTCGGCCTGCATTGCCTGATGTGGGTAGCCCAGCCAGCTGCCCCATCGGTTTTGGTGAGGTATGATTGCCCCTGAAGACTAACATTAGGTTTTCATCGCAGTTAGTCCCTCTAGAATCGGCATGGGACCGATGCGAGTAGCAAAGGGGCAAGCCCAATATGGGCCTGCCCACAGGAGGCCGGTGTGGGCAGCATTTGGGTACGCCCGTTTCCCGGCCCAGGCACGACCTATGTGGGGCATACAGCAATGTCATGTGTTTGGGCTGTCAGATGTTTTTTTCAGCATGTAGTCCACATTCCCGTTGCGTCTGCCCTCAGGTACACGACAAGGGACCAATGTGGGTTAGATGTAGGAATGTGACCTCAGGTAGCCCTAGCAACACCGTTATGTCACCCATGTAGAATCAATAGGGGAAAGCCCAATTTGGTGTGGCCCACTGGTTGCTGAAGTAGGCACTGTAAGGATCGCCCTAGCCCTACTTGCCTCTGTGGGACCCACGAGGGCACCCCACTATGGGTTACTTGGGTTTTGTTTGGAAGTTCATCGCGGTGTGGCGCGGTGCCCGCCCCAAGGATCCACGCTTAAAAAGGACAAGAAAACACACACACTTGACGCCACCGCAAAGTGCTTGCGAAAGCGTGACGGTAGTGACGACACCTGTTGTGAAGGGATCGAATGGGCAGCTGCGTTGAATCACTGTGAGGTCGATCACGTGCCCAGTCCGTGGGCTGCCAGGACGCGTCCCCAACACACTCTCGCCCCTTCCGGCACATTATGGTTCCTGCTGTCTCTGCGGCAGTGATGAACAGCCCTAATGGGGGCCCACTCGGCTTCGAAGGTCAGGCACCTGCGCTGCACAACGCTGCGCGGGGACCGAAAGGCCGATGCTGCCCTCGCGCAGAAGGTTTCATTCCGGGAAAACGGGGTCTCTTTCCGAGGCGGGAGCATTTAGCTGCTCGCCTTAAACAAACACAGCCGCGTCCACCGCCGATGGCTCGCGGCGCCGCGGCCCGCCGCCCTTGCCGACACCCGACACACTGTCGTTGCGTCCCGCGGGGGGGTCCTGTGCCGTGAGCTAATGGGGACGTCGGTTTCGGGGAATTGTCCCGGGCGGCGGACGTCCATTTTAACCCCCGTAAACAACAGATGCGGATCCCTCGTTGACGCCGCCGCGTGCATTAGTGGCACCGCGGACACGCCGGCGCCTCCTTGAAGCATCTGTCGAGAGACGACTCCCAGTCGCTTGGACATTCCCGGAATGTTGTCGCGCCTCGTCCGTAACAGCGGCAAGCTAAGCCGCGTATGCGCACGAGAGGCGCCCCGCTGTGGTCCGATGACAAGACTAAGTGCGGAACAGCTGCGGGCCGGACGAGAGTCAAAGGAAAACGATTGCGCCTGCGGGCACAATGGGAGGTTGTTTTTGCTTTTTCTTCTGGGGGCGAGAGTGTGAGCAATACTGTGAAGGCATGGGGCGTGCCACCTAAACCTGGTGGGCCAATCATTTCGAGTGTCTATTCCCGGAATGCCATGTTCGTATAGCTATTTTGATGTTCTTTTCGTGTTGGGCATTTTAGGGAAAGGGTTTTGAACCTTGCCGAAGCGGGAAGGCGTGCCATACAGTTTTTGAACCAATCAGGTGTTAGTTGTTTGTGATTGGGTGATGCAAGGGGTGGGCGAGTCTCCTAGGTCTTTAAAACCAGGTCCGGAGCCGGGAAAAGGCGTTCTGAGCTAGATTGAGATCCCTTGCATCTTTGGCGATGCCAAGGAGGGAAGATTTTCCCTTAGCCAGTTCCATGTAATCATGCTTGCCGTTTATTCTGTTGTAAATATGTGAATTCCTGTATAAAGTTTCAGTTTTCCTCCCTTCAGTCAAGTTTTGCCGGATCTCGTCTGTTATACCGTCTCGTCTCGGACGGTGGGGCACCCGGTGGTGGAGCCCGGTATACGAGTTATACGAAATCTCACCACGACCAAGAAGAACGAACCTATCTTTACTGGCGCAGTCGACAGGATCCTTTCGTTATCAGGAGATAGCAAAGGAGGAAGAGACGACGTTCCGGCAACGGGCCAAGCATCGGCGGCTGAGGAGGAGCAAGAGCTGAAGGCAGGAATCGGCAGCTTCCAAGGGAACCAGCAGCGGAGACTCCAAGGGTGGACCAGCAGCGCAAGGCGGTAGCCGGTCGGGAGAAGCTGCGTGGGGAAGCGGGCGGCGACAGAGAGACAGCGACAGCGACGAAAGTCGGACGCCAGCGAGGTGCATCTCATCAGTGGGTGAGTCCTCTTTGCCTTTCACCTTGGCGGGGGCATTGCTGTCTGGATAGGCGGTCTGGGAGTGCATGAACACCCGGTTCGCACACTTAAACCCGGACAGGCGGAAAGCGAGCACGATGAGTGAGGGAGAGGAAACGGTTGTTTCGGAGGACAGTTCGTCTGTGTCTGACGCTCAGATTAGCAAGATGGCTCTGGAAATGAAAAAAGAAGAGGCCAGAGCTGCTGAGGAGCACCGTCGAGCTCTCGAGGTCCAGCTTGAACTTGCAAAATTCCAAGCAAGCAACAAAGGAGTAAGCCTGGAGCAGAACGCCACGGCGTTGGAGAGAAGCGACTCGCGAGCGGAGTTCTGTCGGTACTCGAAATGGTTGTCGGGAGTGCTCCCGAAGTTCCCGGCAGAGGCAGAAGTGCCTGTCTGGTTCGAGTCGATTGAACACACCCTGGAGGCCTACGCGGTCCCGAAGGAACAGTGGGGCCAAATTGTATTTCCGCTAATAGTGGATAAGGTGCGGTTCTTGTCGACGCGCTTGACACCTTCGCAGCATAAGGAGTACGAAGTCCTGAAGAAAGTGGTGCTAGAAGAGCTTAAGCTCTCAGCGGGAGAATATCGCAGAAGGTTCATAACATCGAAAAAACTGCCTAATGAGAGCTGGAGGGCGTTTGCGACTCGCCTGCAGAGTTATCTCAATTTCTATGTGGAGGAAAGGGGGGTGAAAACGTTGGAGGGAATTGTTGAGTTGCTAGTGGCGGACCAACTAAAGAACACCCTGTCTGAGGACGCCCTTCGATACGTAACTTTGCAGGAGGGTGAGGGATGGAAGAAAGCGCCAACGTTGGCGGCATTACTGCAGACGTTCGAGGAAGCGCAGGGAAAGAACAGCGCAGTGAAAAAGCACGAGCAGAAAAAGGGGGAGAGCTCAAATGGTCGAGACGGAAAGCGAGATACGTACCAACCCAAACGGGAGGCGACAGGAATACAAAGGCCGGACACGAAGCAGAAGTATAAAGGGTGCTTTTCGTGTGGGTCGATGGGTCACAGGAGGGCCGAATGCCCGCATGGCTCGGGACGAACACCCACGAAAGCGCTTAACGCTAAAGGGGAAAGCCTTACTGCACGGGTGGCGACACAGGCACGAGCGGCCGCACAAAGCGAACTAAGACCGATAACTCTGTCTTGTCAGAATAGGCAAATTAATGCAATTCTGGACACAGGCGCAGAAATCACGGTTGTGCGGGAGAGCATAGTACCCCCGGGACTGGTGAAGCCACATGGGTCCATCGAATTGGTACGGGCTAAGCTTGCAGTTGTGCCCCTGATGTTAAACCGCGGGGCAGGCATTTTCTCCGAGATTAAAGAAGCGGTGCCAGTGGTATGCGCTCTGACCGACAAGCTAGCGTCGAGAACGGACTGTTTGCTTTCGGAGGAAGCATGGGAGTCACTGAGGGAGGAGTGTGATATGAAAGGGCTAGTAGAGGCGAACGACGGTCAGGTGGCAGACCACGTGGGGGTGGAACGGGACAAGTTACACGGGCCGCTAGAAGAGAAACCAGTCAAGGAGGGCGTAACTCCCCACGCGGAAGTGCACGCGGTGGTCGGCAGGGCAAGCGAGAGCGGCGCACTAATCGCCGAAGACACAGCTCGTAGTGTAACCGAGGAAAGCAGCGCCTCGGCGGTTTTCAGGGAGGAGCAGCGCAATGACGCCACATTGCAAGAAGTGTGGAAAAACGCCAGGGCTGGGAAAGGTGGCATAACTGAAGTAGACGGTCTCCTCTACCATAAGGAAAACTTGCTTGGGCAACCAGTAATGCAGCTGGTGCTCCCTAAATCCCGACGTCAAGAAGTACTTAGGTTAGCCCATGAATCAAACTGGGGCGGTCACCTTGGATTCAGGAAAACTAAGGCGCGAATCAAGTACACGTTTTATTGGCCAGGTATTGAAGGGGATGTAAGGGCATACTGTAACAGCTGCCATGGGTGTCAGACAAGGGCGGATCGCCGCCAGACGGACAGAGTGCCGATAGAACCGCTAACGAGGCCTCGATACCCGTTCGAACAGGTCAACGTCGACGTTATAGGTCCATTGGATCCACCCTCAGGAAGGGGTCACAGGTACGCGTTGTGCATCATCGATTTGTGCACACGATGGCCTGAGGTGGTGTGCTTGCGCTCCCTCAGTGCGAAGGCCACCTGTGACGCGCTCCTGACGGTGTTCAGCCGGACGGGAATTCCGGAAGTAGTCGCCTCAGACTGCGGGACAAACTTTACGGCCGAACTCACACAAGAGTTTCTGAAGAGGCTAGGCTGCTCGCCAAGGTTTTCAACGCCGGGGCACCCCGAAAGTAACGGCGCGGTCGAACGTTGGAACCGGACATTTAAGAACATGCTGTATCATATCATCCAGGAGGAAGGAAAGGAATGGGACAAGTTTGTGCCCTTCTTGTTATGGGCGTACCGCGAGGTACCACATGACACGACGGGCGTCGCCCCGTTCCAGATGCTGTACGGGCGAGAACCAACCGGTCCGCTGGTGGTTTTAAAGCGCAGCTGGGCGGGACAGATAAGTGTACCAGCTATGCTGGGGCCGTCCCCATCACAGTATATGCGGGAGCTGAAGAGGCGCCTAGAGCATGCAGCGGAGGTGGCACAATTAGTGAGCTCGAAGCAGCAGAACGCGTACGCGACCCAGTACAACAGGCGGGCGAAGGACAAAACTTTTCAGATAGGAGACAGTGTGCTGGTGTTTGACGAGCAACGTCCTGGAAAAATGTTCCCGCAGTGGAAAGGGCCGGGCAGCGTTGACGGAAAGTATCGCGAACACTCGTACTTCGTGCAGATGCCAGGAGGTGCCCGAAAATTAGTACACGCCAGCAAACTACGGCCGTATCAGAAGCGCGTAATGACAGTTGGGGTGATATTTGATGAGGACAGGGCGTTTGGCGAGGTAGAGTACGTGCCTCGATCGGTGTCAACGCGGGCTACAGTATCGGTCCTCCCCAAGGACATGACGGCCCATCTGAAGGCGGAAGAAGGCGACCTCATTCGCAAAGTGTTCACCGAACACCGAGGCCTATTCGACGACAAGCCGGGAGTAGCGAAAATAGGAGAACACAGGATCGTTTTAGAGGAGGGCTTCACACCGAGGTCAGGTTACCCTTATCGAATACCCGCAAGCCTAAAAGGCGAAGTGGGCAAGCAAGTAGATGAGCTACTTGAGATGGGTCTGATTTTTCCCTGCGAAAGCCCCCACGCCCATCCCGTGGTCTGTGTCCCCAAAAAGGACGGGTCGATGAGAATGTGTGTGGACTTTAGAAAGCTCAATGCGGGGACAGTGGCAGATGCCTACCCGATGTCGTTGCAGCAGGAGCTCATTCTGAGCGTAGGAAGGGCTAAGTACATTACGCTCCTCGACCTTAGAAGAGGGTATTGGCAGGTGCCCCTGGCACAGTCGGCTCAGCTACTCACCGCTTTTGTCTGCCATCGGGGGCAGTTTGCGTGGACGGTAATGCCGTTTGGGCTGAAAAACGCGGCCCAGACGTTTCAAAGAGCCATGAACGAGCTTTTACTCCCGCATTCTGCCTACGCGTGTGCGTACTTAGACGACATCGCCGTGTTCAGCGAGGCGTTGCCTGACCACATACGACACTTGCACGCCGTCTTCGCAGCGTTAGAGAGGGCGAACCTGAAAGTTAAGCTGGAAAAGTGTCAGGTGGCGAGAGGGTCAATACGTTACTTGGGACACATAGTGGGCTCGGGAAATCACGCACCCGATCCCGAAAAATTGAAAGCCATTAGGGGACTGAGGGCACCGAAAACGAAGAAAGAGCTCCGTAGCGTGCTCGGGCTGTGCGGTTATTACCGGGGCTATGTGCCCAACTATGCGGAGGTGGCAGCGCCGCTGACAGAGCTAACGGGGAAAAGGATTCCTAACAAAATTCCGTGGCCCGCGGAAGCTGAAAGTGCGTTTCAGCGACTCAAGGCGGCACTCTGTGAAGCTGCGGCTCTCGGGACGCCCGATGCTGGCAAGCCGTTTTGGCTGTACACGGACGCCTCAGCGGTTGCGGCGGGAGCCTGTCTCTCCCAGTGTGCCGCGGATGGCTCCGAGCGGCCAATTGCGTTCGCGAGTTGCAGATTTTCTCCAACGCAGGCTCGATGGTCAACCATAGAAAGAGAGGCGTTTGCAGTCATCTGGGGGCTGGGGAAGTTCGACCTCTGGTTGTTCGGCGCTCAGGTTACTGTGGTGTCTGACCACAACCCCCTCTCCTTTCTTACTCTCACCACGCCTCAGGGAGCGAAGCTGACGCGTTGGGCACTTGCCCTACAGAGATATAATGTGTCAATAAGACACAGGAAAGGGAGCGCTCACGGTAACGCTGACGCGCTGTCTAGGTTGCCGAACGACAGCTGGGAGGCAGACAGCAATGATCACGCCGGGGGGCAAGGAAGAGAGGACATGTGTACCAAAGAGCAAACCCAGTGACGTGTGCTGTGGCAGTAACTGGAACTGCGGTGTAATCCGCTCGTTTGGGTGTTTGCAGTGTCGCAATGTGTTTGCAGTGTCACAATGTGTTTGCAGTGTCACAATGTGTTTGCAGTGTCGCAATTTGTTTGCTGTGTCGCAATGTGTTTGCAGTGTCACAGTGTGTTTGCAGTGTCACAATGTGTTTGCAGTGTCACAATGTGTTTGCAGTGTCACAATGTGTTTGCAGTGTCGCAATTTGTTTGCAGTGTCGCAATGTGTTTGCAGTGTCACAGTGTGTTTGCAGTGTCACAATGTGTTGCAGTGTCGCAATTTGTTTGCAGTGTCGCAATTTGTTTGCAGCGTTGCGATGTGTTTGCAGTAGTATCCCCACTACTTAGGTCGCCCTCAGAGCGATTTTATAGGCGAAAAGGGATCCCTCGTTGTGTTATAATTCTACAAGGTGCCATTTGGGCCCCTGGTAGAATCTTAGGGGGGGGCGTGTGAAGGGATCGAATGGGCAGCTGCGTTGAATCACTGTGAGGTCGATCACGTGCCCAGTCCGTGGGCTGCCAGGACGCGTCCCCAACACACTCTCGCCCCTTCCGGCACATTATGGTTCCTGCTGTCTCTGCGGCAGTGATGAACAGCCCTAATGGGGGCCCACTCGGCTTCGAAGGTCAGGCACCTGCGCTGCACAACGCTGCGCGGGGACCGAAAGGCCGATGCTGCCCTCGCGCAGAAGGTTTCATTCCGGGAAAACGGGGTCTCTTTCCGAGGCGGGAGCATTTAGCTGCTCGCCTTAAACAAACACAGCCGCGTCCACCGCCGATGGCTCGCGGCGCCGCGGCCCGCCGCCCTTGCCGACACCCGACACACTGTCGTTGCGTCCCGCGGGGGGGTCCTGTGCCGTGAGCTAATGGGGACGTCGGTTTCGGGGAATTGTCCCGGGCGGCGGACGTCCATTTTAACCCCCGTAAACAACAGATGCGGATCCCTCGTTGACGCCGCCGCGTGCATTAGTGGCACCGCGGACACGCCGGCGCCTCCTTGAAGCATCTGTCGAGAGACGACTCCCAGTCGCTTGGACATTCCCGGAATGTTGTCGCGCCTCGTCCGTAACAGCGGCAAGCTAAGCCGCGTATGCGCACGAGAGGCGCCCCGCTGTGGTCCGATGACAGGACTAAGTGCGGAACAGCTGCGGGCCGGACGAGAGTCAAAGGAAAACGATTGCGCCTGCGGGCACAATGGGAGGTTGTTTTTGCTTTTTCTTCTGGGGGCGAGAGTGTGAGCAATACTGTGAAGGCATGGGGCGTGCCACCTAAACCTGGTGGGCCAATCATTTCGAGTGTCTATTCCCGGAATGCCATGTTCGTATAGCTATTTTGATGTTCTTTTCGTGTTGGGCATTTTAGGGAAAGGGTTTTGAACCTTGCCGAAGCGGGAAGGCGTGACATACAGTTTTTGAACCAATCAGGTGTTAGTTGTTTGTGATTGGGTGATGCAAGGGGTGGGCGAGTCTCCTAGGTCTTTAAAACCAGGTCCGGAGCCGGGAAAAGGCGTTCTGAGCTAGATTGAGATCCCTTGCATCTTTGGCGATGCCAAGGAGGGAAGATTTTCCCTTAGCCAGTTCCATGTAATCATGCTTGCCGTTTATTCTGTTGTAAATATGTGAATTCCTGTATAAAGTTTCAGTTTTCCTCCCTTCAGTCAAGTTTTGCCGGATCTCGTCTGTTATACCGTCTCGTCTCGGACGGTGGGGCACCCGGTGGTGGAGCCCGGTATACGAGTTATACGAAATCTCACCACGACCAAGAAGAACGAACCTATCTTTACTCCTGTATTTCAGTTTATAACCTTTTCTAGATTTTAACAGCTCTGCAATTAGTGAAAGTAGCCTCTTAGTCACCAGAACGCTATAAAATATACCAATAAAAGCCAACTAGAATGTCTCCTTAGCGTCCAGCACTTACAGTGTGCTGTTGGCGCCCCGGGCTAGAAAGTACAGCACGCATGGCACCCACATGCGTGCTCCACATCCACATGAGGGGCTGCAGTTGAGTTATTCACCACGAAGAACCTCCACATGAATGGACACTGTGGCATAAAAAGTAACCGCACTGTTCAGCCACCTGAAAGCGACTGACGTGAGTGACAAATTGTGAAGGTGTTCCTTATTCGCTCACCCCTACCCTTTTCAGTCCCCTCATCCATCCCTCTTCCCCAGTGTAGGGTAGCCAACTGGAACACCCTTCTGCTTGACACCCCTGCCTTCTCTGTTCCTCAATATCTCTCTCTCTCCTTAGCGTCCCTTTAGGAAACAACTTGGCTATCTTATAGTACCACGTCAGTAAAAGAAAAAAAAGGTTACCGCAATGTAAGACGAGATTCACCAGCACCTCTTTAAGCTGGTGCAGGTGCGGCTGTCTGCGGGTTGTAGCACTGTTTATTAATTAATATTTATCTTCTTATCCGGTAGATTGCGTCTTAATCTCTATTTGGCACTCCTGAAGTCACTGTGCTGGAATCGCTGAGCGTAGTGAATTTTCATGGCGCGCTGCAGTGACTGCACTCGTGACGTCACTGCATGGTGACCAATCACTGCAGTGCTGATACACCGATGCCGGCATCGCATAAACCGAGAAAGGTGCCATTAACAGATCTCGCTGTAAAAAAAAAAGGAGGAAAACGGGAAATCCCCACTTGCCCGCTGGGTTCCTCTCTTGCGCTGCATCCAAACGTGCAAAATGAAAATGAAAATTGGTTTGGGGAAAGGAAATTCTTTCACTCCCTCCTTTACCCTTCCATTACGGCGCGGTTCAGGTGTCCAACGATGTATGAGACAGATACTGCGCCATTTCCTTTCCCTCCAAAAACCAATTATTATTATTATTAAGGAAATGGCGCAGTATCTACGTCTCGCATATCTCGGCGGACACCTGAACTGCGCCGTAAGGGAAGGGATAAAGGAAGGACTGAGAGAAGAAAGAGGTGCCGCAGTGGAGGGCTCCGGAATAATTTCGACCACCTGGGGATGTCTAACGTGCACTGACTTCGCACAGCACACGGGCGCCTTAGCTTTTCGCCTCCGTAAAAACGCAGCCGCCGCGGTCGGGTTCGAGCCCGGGCGCTCCGGCTCAGTAGCCTAGCGCCCTAACCACTGAGCCACCGCGGCTGGTACCGCTTTCATCTTCAGCCACAATCGACGCCATCTTTTTCTAGCCAGTCAGCTAGCCTTATGCGCATTAGCATGCGTCGCGCTCTCCGTTCATGCAGCGTTTCTCGAGATACACACCGCGAACGCGGCCCTGCAGCCGCGGCTCAAATTACGCAGCACAGGAGAAAAGGGAAAATTGTGTTTCGAGATACCCGAAAGGCGGCGCTCGCTGCGAATGCGCCCCCAGCGCCGCCGTCCGCGCTCTCCGAATTTCAGGAGAGTTAATTGCATCCGAAAGGAAGCAGTAATTATCGTGCGCAGCTACTATATGGCACCTCGGATTAAAGAGCTCGCGGGCAGCGATATACCGCGCGCTCGCCGCTGACTTAAAAAAAAAAAGCAATTCTGTTAAAACTGCTACTTTGTTTTACTGCGCTCAAGTCGCAATGTCTGTCATTACTTTTTATTCACTCTGCCTTCTTTTCTTTTTCATTTTTTATGTCTTCAACAGCAAAACTATGGCCCTCTAGACGCAATCATGCTGCATTACTTTAATTAGAAAAGTCGTCCAGAAGTAAGCAAAGAATATTAAAATGCTCAAAGTTATGAAGCGAGAGGGAGTGATGTCGGGTGGGCGCCGGCAAGAGGATGCGCTTTAACTAAATATGACGTTGATCCCACACATCTCCACTCGGCTTCCAACAACCCCCCCCCCCTCTTCTAAATTTCACGCGACAGCGGTCCTGAAAATGAGCTCTAAATTGGGAAAGAACTTTCAGATTAGCGCGGTGCGCTGTCCAGGACGAGCCCACCCCTCTCCCTTTAATTTCGTTACGCGTTATGTAGCACCGGTCCGCCTCCAACCTTCTTGCAGTCTCCCCCCCCCACCTCCTCTTCTCCCACACCGGTCTTCTTCATTTCATAGCGCGTATATATATATATACCGTTAGCCGTCGGGCTCTCATCACGTCCACCGCCCAGGTTTTCAACTGTGTGTGTGTATTAGTGTGTGGCTCAATGCTTCTCTGGTGCTGCCGCAAATGTTCACTGCCTGCGAGGCGAGGCGCTTTTGAGGAGGGCTCTAGTCTTTAATGCATTTACGGCTGTGACGCACACTGTGGAACAAGCTGTGTATCATAAAAGAACAGAAAATTGTAACTCGCTTGCCGCAGCTTTGCTGTGACGGCAGCAAGTTTTATAAAAACAAACCATGAAGCGCGTAGGCGACCGGTGACAGATTAATTCATGCAGTCCCTAGGACAACTGCAAAACTGAAATAAAAATATGAAAGCTTCGACCGGCTGTACGTACGCTGCGGAGCTCTGCTCAGAACTTGTAGGCTGTTTATTTTTTAGTTTTACTTGATGATTTTAGTGGTATCCAATGTAATCAGAATGTTAATGATAGAGACAGTAGCGCACAGCAATGCGTCATCCCGCCAGTATAAGGAAAGAGGAAGTAAAGAAAGTCTTAGGAACAATGCAAAGGGGAAAAGCAGCTGATGAGGATCAGGTAACAGCAGATCTGTTGAAGGACGGAGGGGAGATTGTGCTGGAAAAACCAGCCACCCTGGATATGCAATGCCTTATGACCATACCAGAAGCTTAGAAGAACGCTAACATTATCTTAATTCATAAGAAAGCAGACAAGGACTTGAAAAATTACAGGCCGATCAGCTTACTGTCCGCTGATTACAAGGTGTTTACTAAGGTAATCGCTAATAGAGTCAGGTCCACCTTAGACTTCAATCAACCAAATGATCAGGCAGGCTTTCGTAAAGGAGATTCCACAATAGATCATATTGACAATGTCAGTCAGGCGATAGAGAAATGCGCAGAATATAACCAACCCTTATATTCAGCCTTCATTGATTACGAGAAAGCATTCCACTCAGTGGAAACCTCAGCAATCATACAGGCATTGCGGAATCAGGGTGTAGATGAGCCTTATGTCAAAATACTAGAATGTACCTATAGCGACTGCACAACTGCCATAATCCTCCATAAAGTCAGCAATAAAATTTCAATAAGGAGGGCGTCAGGCAAGGAGACACGATCTCGCCAATGCTATTCACCGCCAGTTTACAGGAAGTGTTCCGAGGCCTGAATTGGGAACAGTTAGGGATAAGAGTTAAAGGAGAATACCTAAATATTCTGCGATTCGCTGATGACATTGCTTTGCTCAGTCACTCAGGAAATGAACTGCAAATCATGATCAATGAGTTAGACAGGCAGAGCAGAACGGTGGGTCTAAAAATTAACATGCAGAAAACCAAGGTAATGTTCAACACTCTAGCAAGGAAACAGCAGTTCGCAGTTGGCAGCGAGGGGCTGGAAGTGGTAAAAAAATCTACTTAGGGCAGGTAGTGACAGCTGATCCAGATCATGAGGAAAATAACTAGAAGGACAAGAATGGGGTGGAGCGCATATGGCAGGTTCTCTCAGATCATGAAAGGCAGTTTACCAATTTCCCTCAAGAGGAAAGTGTACAACAGCTTAATCTTACCGGTACTCACCTACGGGGCAGAAACGTGGAGGCTAACGAAAAGAGTTCAGCTTAAGTTAAGGACAACGCAGGGAGCCATGTAAAAAAAAAATGATAGGTGTAACGTTAAGAGACCGGAAGCGGGCAGAGTGGGTGAGGGAACAAACGCGTGTTAATGACATCCTAGTCGAAATCAAGAGGAAGAAATGGGCTTGGGCAGGGCATGTAATGCGAAGGCATGGTAACTGCTGGTTCTTAAGGGTAACAGAGAGGATTCCAAGAGAAGGAAAGTGTAGCAGGGGGCGGCAGAAGGTTAGATGGGCGGATGAGATTAGGAAATTTGCAGCCATAGGGTGGGCGCACCCGGCAAAGGACAGGGATAATTGGAGAGACATGGGAGAGGCCTTTACCCTGCAGTGGGTGTAGTCAGGCTCATGATGACGACGATGATTATGATGATGAGTGGTAACAGCAGAATGTTGCAGTTAGATTTGGGGTGAAATTCAGCACACGGTGCTGAATTCTGTTACAAGTTCAGTCTCTGCACCATCAAAGGAATATGTATTCGCAGCATCGAAAAAAAACCTGAATTAACAACGAATCCTATCCCGTTGAAGAGGTTTATGAATGATGTTAATAATCGGTTCTGTACGGAAAGAATGTTCAAAGCCGATGATATTATTATCGAAATATTACCCGCCTGCCCTGGCTTTCAACAATCACTTTAAATAAAATTTTTCGTTCAAGGGGCGTGCATGTACTTGAGCTGCTGCCATTATTCTAGCTCAGAACTCCAGTAACGTGTCTGGCTTTCCTACCAGCCAGCAGCCAAGCATGAATCATTGATGCGACGACCCGGTTTTTACATTTTTTGAACCTTTCTTTAGCAATAGCTCTGCAGGACATACTATGACAGGAATGCCCTTCGAAGAAACCGCTTGCAGAAAAACGACGAGCTGGCTGTTCCAGTAATATCAACATCTCTCACTTATAAAGGTCAGAAAGAGGGTCAAAAATTGTGCGTTCCACTTAGAAAACTGAACTAAGCCTCGTTCCAGATAAAATAAGAGGAACAGAGCATTTGTCCGGAATTTATGTGGCACCACGGAAGTTTACGTGGAACCGAGATTAAGCGTATAATAAAACGGCATTGCAGTAGTAGCATATGGTCACCAGAAGCTTGCATACCTCTTTTGAGGAAATGAGGGCCTAAGCTATAGAGTTATTCAGAAGAAGTGGGTACCCTCGTCACTCAGGTTTGCAATCACGTGATAACGTTCGACTTAGAGTGAACGGTCTTGTTTCCTTCTATACCTTATATACCAGGTGTTTCAAGGAGCACCGCACCTAATTAAAAAAAAATGGCCAACAGAAAACAGGGGAATAATAGTAACTACTTAGCCGTTTAACTAATTTTGGTACTTAACTTTTTAACAATTAAAGTCAGACACTTGGCTGCAATCAGAAATTTGTAACCTGTCGTTAGTAATAGCCACATCAGTTTTCATAATTTCAAGAACGCGATTAACCTGGAACGGTGGCTACAAAGTTTGGCTATTCCGTTAGTTGCGTGCAGTGGAGGGGTTGATTTGCCTGCATGCTTTTCGAAAGCGAATGTATTTGCTCGATGGAGCAGAAATTTGTTGCGCCAGTGCGCCGAGGGTAATCATGTTTTCGAAATATTAAAAACTGATGTGGCTATTACTAACGGCCGGCTACAAATATCTAACTGCAGCCTGTGGCCTAACTGTGAAAGAAAGTTAATTTTCAGAAAATAGTTAACCGGCTAACTAGCTAACTTTATTCACTTGGTATTCTGATGTCCGCCAGCGCTGCTTTTATTCTGCCGCAGAAGCCGTCTTCATACCTCAGAAGCCTATTTTTAAAAATTAGTGACGGGCTTCCCTGTGACACACGACATATTTTGCTCGCTGTACTTCCGTGCTCTACTGTTCGCTGGTCGCCCACTGTGTGAGCTTCACGCTCCCCTACTTATTCACACACAATTTTTTTATGTTTCTAATTCTGTATACTGCTTTCGGTTCCCTTGCACTCCCATCATATATGACTTACCTAATTACGCCGGTTGGCGTGCGTAGAAAAATGCCCCCGCAGGAGCGAGCGCGGGTGTCTCGGAATAAAGTTTGGAGCGCTGCCCAAAGGCTGCTGGGGAGATTGTAGATGACTGCTTTGAGGTCTCGTGCCGCCAGGCGGAAGAGTACAAAGCAGGCAGAGTTTGGAGACGTGTGGCATGGACTCAGATTTGAGTACGCACGCACGCACGCACGATGTGTGTGTGTGTGTGTGTGTGTGTGTGTGTGTGTGTGTGTGTGTGTGTGTGTGTGTGTGTGTGTGTGTGTGTGTGTGTGTGTGTGTGTGTGTGTGTGTGTGTGTGTGTGTGTGTGTGTGTGTGTGTGTGTGTGTGTGTGTGTGTGTGTGTGTGTGTGTGTGTGTGTGTGTGTGTGTGTGTGTGTGTGTGTGTGTGTGTGTGTGTGTGTGTGTGTGTGTGTGTGTGTGTGTGTGTGTGTGTGTGTGTGTGTGTGTGTGTGTGTGTGTGTGTGTGTGTGTGTGTGTGTGTGTGTGTGTGTGTGTGTGTGTGTGTGTGTGTGTGTGTGTGTGTGTGTGTGTGTGTGTGTGTGTGTGTGTGTGTGTGTGTGTGTGTGTGTGTGTGTGTGTGTGTGTGTGTGTGTGTGTGTGTGTGTGTGTGTGTGTGTGTGTGTGTGTGTGTGTGTGTGTGTGTGTGTGTGTGTGTGTGTGTGTGTGTGTGTGTGTGTGTGTGTGTGTGTGTGTGTGTGTGTGTGTGTGTGTGTGTGTGTGTGTGTGTGTGTGTGTGTGTGTGTGTGTGTGTGTGTGTGTGTGTGTGTGTGTGTGTGTGTGTGTGTGTGTGTGTGTGTGTGTGTGTGTGTGTGTGTGTGTGTGTGTGTGTGTGTGTGTGTGTGTGTGAGAGATAGAGAGAGACAAAACCCAACAGTCAACGAAACTGAGGAGCATAGCGGATGTTTTTTTATAAATTTATTTCCTCAAACGCCTCTTCGAGACATTACAGGAGGGAGTAGATGGTTTTGTCAAGCAAAGATAATAAATTACGGTGAGAGGTTTTCGATGAGCCGCTTGAATGCTTGTGGGTTGATGATAGTGGCAACTTCGGTGGGCAGGTCATCCCAGTCTCGTGCTGTATACGTAGGAAAAATGATTGCTGACAGGTCACAGTATGGGCCTTTGGAGGGTACACTGTATTTTGATGGCTAAATCAGGCGATGCGATGGGCTATTTTTATATAGAAGCTATGACAAGGCAAGGAATGGAAAAATTTATGAACAAGGTTAAGACGGGCTATTCTACGGCGCGCAGCTAGGAGGGGGGGGGGGGGGGGTATATTTATTTGCGCTTTTAGTGCGGAGATGCTAGCAGTGTAGGAATAATTAGACAGAATGAAGCGTGTCGCGCGATTCTGAACCGACTAGAAGGCGTTAGTAAGATTATTGTAGTGCGGGTCAAAAACAGTGTTATACCCCTGTCACACGGACACAGTAAAGGTACTTTGAACTAATGCTCCATTACTCTAAGGACGAACGCGCGCTGCCACACGGACGCGCCAAAGGACACCTAGCTCAAAGGAGCTTCGAAACAAGGCAGCTCGAGTTCGTCCTTTGAGGCTTCAAGGGAGTACTCTCTCTCCCAGCGAGTTAACAGCATAAATAAATTGAAGAAAGAAACGTTCAAGTTTCGTTTTATAAATTCACTTCATAAGATTAGTGGTGTTTTAAAATATAAGATCATTTGTTTTGTGGCAGTCTCACCACGCCATACTCTCGTTCCAGATATACGAGCGTCACGGTAGCCACGGCTCAGTGTGGCCAGCACTGTGATGTTATGCTCTGTACTTGGAAAATCATGTCATTATTGCAGTTAAAATTGCGTTGCTTTAACATAATACGGTTATAAAACTAATTTACTAAAAAAAATGCGACATTTCTGTATTTACATCTACAGTGAGGTTTGCAATTTTAATAACGCTTTTCGCCGATGAGGGCGCTAAAAACTTCTTGGGAAGGTCGTTCCGCGACCGTGTAGCACGGACGAACTCCCTTGAAGTAGTGCTCCTTTGGGAGCGTAAAGGAGCATTAGTTCAAAGTGCCTTTAGGGTGCCCGTGTGACCGGGGTATTAGCATACTCCAGCTTGGGTCGCACAAAAAATTGAAAAGCAAGCTGTTTAACAGAAGGTGGAGCGAGCGAAAGATTACGACGCAAATAGCCTAACGCACGATTAGCGGAATTAATTATGTGGTTAAGATGAGAAGTCCAAGTTAGGTCGCGGGAGATATGCACACCGATATATTTGAATGATTCATATGTTGCAATCTGCATGTTATTGATGGTATAATTGGGCTCAACGTAATTACGACGACGGTGAATACGCATTAACACTGTTTTAGAAACATTTAACGACATCAGCCAAGATTTACACCAGTCCTGTTTTTGAACAAGGTCAGTTAGTAATGACAAATGATCGACAGACTTTGTAATTGCTCGGTAAATGACATAACCAACGCCGAAGAGTCGGGTATTAGAAGAAATATTACAAGGTAGGTCATTAATATATATCAATAAAAGGAGTGGCCGAAGTGTGGTACCTTGCGGTACGCCTGACAACACCTGTGTTAATTAAGGACGATGCGTGTGAGTTGGCATATACGAATTGCTGGCGGTTAGTTAATAACCCTCGAATTCACTTTAGAACGCATGGATGAATATTAAGACGTGATCACTTTAACAAGAGGCGACCATGGGGGACATTATCGAACGCTTACTCGAAGTCTAAAAATAATGCGTCAATCGGGATGTTGCTATCTAGGTTTAAATGTAAGTCGTGCATAAAAAAAGCAAGTTGAGTGCCACAAAAATGATTTTTGCGGAAACCATTATTATTATTATTATTATGCTGACTTGGGTGAAAAAAAAATTGACGGATGTTAGGAAGATAGCAATATGCGAGTATAATACACGTTCCATTATTTTACAAGAGACGCTTGTTATGGAAATGGGGCGGTAGTTACTCGGTGATGATTGGCTTCATTTCTTGAAGACTGGGATGATCTTGCACACCTGCCAGTCATGTGGAGGTGAACCGGTGTTGAGTGATTCTTGGAATATAAGTGATAAGAAAAGGCTACACGCATGTTTAGTACTTTTCAGCACTTTCGCGTTTATGCCGTCCACACCGGTGGATGGCGAGTTTTTCATTGATTCAATTATTTTGACAATTCCGATGGGATCAAATGTGATGTTTTGCATGAGAGGATGCGTAAAGTATGACGGATCAGGAAAACTGTCATGTGTTTCATTAGTAAAAACCGAACCAGGCCGCCGCGGTGGCTGAGTGGTTATGGCGCTCGGCTGCTGGCCCAAAAGACGCGGGTTCGATCCCGGCCGCGGCGGTTGAATTTCGATGGAGGCGAAATTCTAGAGGCCCGTGTACTGTGCGATGTCAGTGCACGTTAACGAACCCCAGGTGGTCCAAATTCCCGGAGCCCTTCACTACGGCGTCTCTGATAGCCTGAGTCGCTTTGGGATGTTAAACCCCCATAAACCAAACCAAACCAGTAAAAACCGAACTAAATGCTGAGTTTAAAAAATCTACAACCTCAGTGCTAGGAATCAGTGATTGAGAACTATTATTAGGTGTGATCTCATTACGTTGATAAGGGCTCATAGTTTTCCAAAATCGCTGTGGGTTAGTCTGCAGCATGGATGGTAAAGTAGTGGAAAAAAACTTGTGTTTAGTTTGCGCGGTTAGGTTGTCATAATTTTTCGCGGCTTCGTGATACTTCTGCCTGTGCGCAAAGAGAGTTAATTGCTTTGGCCGACCGAAACAGGCCTTTTTTTCTTGTTATTTAATCACTTTAGGGTTACATTAAACTATGGTGACGACGTTATTCCTTCAGTTATTGTAACAGTGGGAATGTACACATGTATAGGTCGATGGATCTCTGTTTTGAAACGCAACCAGCTGGACTTGAGAGAATTTTGTGAAAAGTTAACTGAGAACGTGTCGAAGTATCCTGATAATTCGCGATTCATGCTGACGTAGCCCCCTTTATCATAAAGCGTTAGCGGTTTCCGATTTTTTATTTATTAAGTTCGTTGCAATAAAAACAAGTATGTATCGTCAGATGGTCGCTCAAACCGCGCAGCATGATGATAAGAGTAAAGTTATCAGTTATTTTGCGGTGCTGATAAAATGAGAGATCAAGAGGGTAATTACTTCAATGTAATTGATAAGAAAAACAGAACACACACACACACTCACCACTAAATATACATACCCGAAGAAAATAAAACTACATGAGATTAGGCCACATAAAATCCTCAGATTTATACATTCATATAGTAAGTAAAACAAGCTCCGCACGTTTGTTCAGCTTGTGACAATTAAGTGAGGTGGACGCGTATGATCTTGCTTTGTGATTAATTTTATTGGAGGCAAGCACCATAGCCTTCTCAGTACGTTCTAAACAAAGACTCCATTGTTCACCAGCTGGAAAATGAAAATGTAATGCACCACGGATTGGGAGGGTGCTCTTCTAATTGAGCGATTTAAGGATAACCGTGTGACTGTGCACACACTGGAATTAACCTTCGCATTGGCCGATCGCTGCTGGCTGCCTCCGCTACGCCGATCGCTACGTCGGCAAGCCTTCCAATATATAAGGTCGCGGTAGCCTACGTGACAAACTCCACAACTTTTGTGCACCTTGTGACGACACAAATTCTGACAGCTTTCACTTTCTTGCCTGCGGAAATTAGTGAAAGATGCAGCCTTTATTCCATCCATTTCCACGCCTTTCAAGAGAAGGCTTGCGATTTACGTACCCACTTTTCTTCTCTGCGCATGCTCCGTATGTGTCCATTACGACCGTCCAACCGGGTGTCCCTTTCTATCTGTAATGGTATCCCCAGACAGCCCGCATTTTAAAAAGAGACTCTGCTCCCGAAGAATGCGGCATTGGCATTTCGCGTGCTCTCCGGACTCGGCTAATTAAACACCGCCATTATTTCCGTAAAGTCAACAAGCACTGCTATAAGTTAGCACGTGCCTACAAACGGCTCTTTCAACGTAAGAAAGGATTGCCATTGCTTGATATAGGCCCTCTGCTGACACGTGTTTTGATAAGGACCCTAAGGGAGACTGAAGCTATGGAGATAAAAGCGGTGCCACTTCTATACCGAAGTGTTTAAAGTCACTTTAGAAGTGTTGGACCCGAGTTATTTCATATGACTGAGGACGGTCGACTTCGGGCACAGTGGTAGCACGTGAAGCTGTGATTGTTTTCCCTCTGGACAACTTAAGAGACCAAGGGAGTTTGCTATCGTTCTTTGACTCGAGTCCCAGACGCCCGGGCCACCACCGTTAGCACTCGACGACAAGTCCTTTACAAAGAGTCCGTGCTGTCAGCAGCCAGACCGCGAGGTACCCGCGATAACGAGAAAAGCATATTGTTTGCCCCAACTCTTGCAAACTCATATCCAACCCCCCCCCCTTCCCCCCACTGTTTGCTGCGTTGTTTGAACCCTTTCGACGTGGAAAGGAAAGCAGCCCACGGAAAGATATAGATGCAGCTCTCTTGTTTCTGTTGTTGGAAGCGCAGGTTGTCTTCCTTCTTTCTTTATTGCCGCGGTGAGCCACAGGAAAACTAAAAGCGAGAAATCCGCCCTCTAGAGGATGTGTTGTTTCAGACACTACAGTGTGTCTTGGGTTCTATTCTCTTTCAGCAATGTAAACGCCTTCATGCCCGCTGTACTGACTTGTTACACCGTCATTACGTAGCTGTCGTGCACATCTTCATAAGGAATAAAAACAAAAATTCACCCTGTATATGTAAACCTGCGCAGACCGGCCATTCCTTGAAAAAAATTTTTGCATGTCCACCGGGCGTTTCCGCATAAACATGCGCCAAGTAGCCCAAGTAACCATTGGCTGTACACGCTGGGGCCAGCCCGCACAACTTGCCCACCCCACACAAATGTGAGGGTCTGTGAAAAAATAAATATATATTCTGGACCCTAAAGCCCGAATGCATTGGCTCTGGCCCAACCCACACGTTTGTGAGGGCATGGTTAAGCAACTTCGGAACCCGCCAAAATTGGGCCTGCCATATTTTTCCATCAAAAAGGTGCATATATACTTGTACGTATCACGTATAGAGTCCGAGGACCCCGCAGCACACTACGACAACTGTGATATTGATTTGTGTCATGGACGAAAGGAAGCTCAGGGAAGGTCCTCGCTATCCAAGCTGCATTCCAAAAAGTGGGCCGGAAGTCATGTTTGTTTGTTATGGGGGCTTAACGTCCCAAAGCGACTCAGGCTATGAGGGACGCCGTAGTGAAGGACTCCGGAAATTTCGACCACCTGGGGTTCTTTAACGTGCGCTGACATCGCACAGTACACGGGCCTCTAGAATTTCGCCTCCATCGAAATTCAGCCGCCATGGCCGGGATTGAACCCCCGCGTCTTTTTGTGTCTGCAGCCGAGCGCCATAACCACTGAGACAGCGCGGCGGGTTGGAAGTCATGTGCTTTCGCAGGGACCACTGGCAGTCTTTAGCCGACGGTGCAGACAATGATAACGTTCGATACAGCGGTGCCGTCTTCCGCCCTAAGAGTATACCGCCATAGTAGAGTTATTGGATTATTGCCGATATATACGAAACTGTTAATTCAAGTG
The DNA here is from genome assembly GCA_030143305.2 of Amblyomma americanum. Classification (NCBI taxonomy): domain Eukaryota; kingdom Metazoa; phylum Arthropoda; class Arachnida; order Ixodida; family Ixodidae; genus Amblyomma; species Amblyomma americanum. The sequence continues at coordinate 177,349 of JARKHS020008481.1, forward strand.
TCACTGCGAGTCGTCACACCACTCCTGACGCAGTGGTGCAGCAGTTAAGCGATGCGCCACTCGCTTCCAATGCAAGATCTCGCCACGGGTGGCGCTTGTGACACCCATGTTGTTCTTCTCAAGCAAATTGTCCCGTCCAGTCAATATTTTAACTGCCGCCTGCCACGTGTTCTGTTTTTTTTTATTGCCTGGCTTTGGCCCATAACATTTAACCAAAAAACACTCAACAAAAAACACACAAAGCACTATGTACATAAGACACTGTCGTGGTCAGCCAGAATGAGTCTGGTTTCGTCCTACTAAAATTCACGAAGCATACAGAACGGCTCTAGCCTCGAGAGCCACTCGGGAGGCTCCGCAGCGGCTTTCTGGATGGCCAGAAAGCAGTCCATTCTTTCCCGAAAATAAATTCGGACAGTTCGTGCGTCTTTGTCGCAATAATAGCCTGCCATTATGGAGTGCCATTTACAGTGGAGGCCCAAGAGCATTGTGAGATCAAATGGTACCCCATCCTCATTGTCTGTGCTTAAATAACGAATTCCCTGCGCGTCAAGTGGTAGCTCTTTAGCCCGGTGCTTTGGTTGTGACGACGTCGGAAGGTCACGTGGCCTAGGTGGCCCATCTGGGTTGCCGGAGCACCCGGATGCGGCCGCTCCGGCGGCGAGGCTTAAAGCCGTCGCCAACGCCCACGCAGCGCAATTTTTCCGGCATGGAGTACTAATGCTCTCGAGTTATAATTTGAAATATTCGCACATCCCTATACCTTGTCTCGTCCGGCTTCAAGGTACGGCCATGGCGTCAGCTGGCTCAGTTATTAAAATGACGTCGAATGACTCTTAATCCCATGAACCTAGTAAACATTTAAGGCCCATTTAATCTACTACAGACACCATCCCATGATGGAGTGCGTCATAGAGCCTCCGGTCTGGGATGGAAGGCTGTGTGTTCCAACCTGGGTGTGGTGTTCACATGACATTCGCGACAGGGACAGTGTTCACTCGCGAAGTCAGAGGCACCTATACCCTATTGGAACATGGGCCGATGGGATTGCGTGGGGGCCCAGGTTTGCCTGACGGCAAGGACCGGACCCGCCCTAGGCACGCGCTTCCTGAGTGGTCAGGCTTGTGCTACGTACGTCTGTGCAGTGGCGTTTGGCAGGGGGACTTCTCCGTGTCTATCCACTGAATAGCCCTGTAGCTCAGGCGTGACTAAGCGGGAATCCGTGTCTAGGCCTACCTGGCACGGATGCATCCGTGAACTTCGTCATGGCCGTGACTTTGTCGGACAAAGAGCTTGATTGCCTTTGTCAGATCAACGGCGCATGCCCTGCGAAGTGAAGCCTTTAACGGTCATAGGTAGAGCTCTTACAGACCTATCAGGGTGGGAAAGAGAGAGGGGCGCCCTCTCCCCCGGGAGGAGAGGGGGCCGCAGTTGGCAACTGCAACAGCCAGAGTCTGAGAGGGCGAGGTCAGCGCATTCCTTTTTTGTGCGTGTGTGTGTCTGTTTTAGTGTCGCAGAGTACGGCGTTTCAACAAATGCAGGGAAGTCCGCTCGTTCGGGTTCGAACCCGGCCGCGGCGGCCGCGTTTCGACGGAGGCGAAACGCAAAAGACGCCCGTGAGGTGTGCGATGTCAGTGCAAGTTAAAGATCCCCAGGTGGTAGAAATTATTCCGGAGCCCTCCACTACGGCACCTCTTTCTTCCTTTCTTCTTTCAATTGTCTTTCTTCTCCCTTCGTCCTTGTTTCTTGCGCCGGTACCATGTTCCATAATAATGCAAACCAACTAGCCCAGGTGTCTACCCTTAGTGACATTCTTTCAGTCCCTAAACTTTCCTGTCCCCTCTCTGATGGCCAAATTGGGCTGGCTGATTCTCGTCGAAGTCCATGAGTGATGATGGCACGCTGGCCGGTGACTGACACACAGTGGTTAGCAGTATGAAGAGCATTTCGGGTCTTTATCCGCTCGTCCGGCGACACGTTGCAGGTTGGGACAGCAGCTTCAACTTCTTAGCAAACAAAACTGATTTATTAAAGACGGGATTGAAATACAAGGCAGTAAGGATAAGGCAGTTTAAAGAAAAGGCTGCTTAAAAGCGGCCGAGACTGAGGCTCGGCGCGCTTCTCCAAAGTCATTGTTTCCAGCAGGTTTTTAACCCCTTCGATAATTGGGCGGAGCTTTACTAAACCAGCTCTCACCCCATTCGAACCGATATCAGTGCAGTGGCACCGTACACACAAGTGGGCGGAGTCCAGGGCTCACCAGAGCCCTACGCGGTGGACCCCGCACCTCCTGGAACGTGCAGGGCGCGTGGTTTCGCGTACGCAGCTCGCTGCAGGTGCAACCCATCGAGGCGCCATCGAGGCGCTCACGCATTGGCTTTGCCGTCTCCGCTGACAGTAAAAGAATTTTTTTTTCAGCAGGAAAAGATCGTCGGCCCCCTGCGGCTCTGACAAGACAGTTGGGGGTTTTTCTCCCCATTTCTCACGGCTTCGGGCAGCGTCCGAAACGCGCGATGCACTGTCACTGTTCAACCCATCGTGCACGGCCTGTCAGCAGGGGATGAGTCGGCGCCAGAGCCGAAAGGATTAGCGCGGGTAGCCGGCATCGAGGTACCTTAAGTGCAGGCGTCGCGCCTCTCAGTAAACTCCCCTCTACCTCCCACGGAGACGACCGCTCCCGGGAAAAGAGGGAATCGACCCACCGGCGCCTGGGGCTTCTACCTTAACACACTCCTTTATCCGTTCCCTTACGGCCCGGTTCGCGTGTCCTCCGAGATTTGGGAGGCAGTTACAGTGCCATTTCCGTTCCTCAAAACCAGTTTTCACCTCTATGCATTTCTCGAACAGACGGGCTTGACGTCCCGTCTGTTTTGCGCCAGGTAGAGACACGCAGCGACCGAACGCTCCGCGTGCGGTACCTCGGACGATTAACAGCTGGGCGCCCCACCCCATATATATATATATATATATATATATATATATATATATATATATATATATATATATATATATATATATATATATATATATATATATATATATATATATATATATATATATATAAATAAAATGTGCGCGTGTGTTTATTTTCTTCACTGCACACGCGCGCATCTTGGACAATTGTATTGTTATTTTATGTATATAATGTATATATATCACCACTCCCCCTATCCTTCCTTACTGTCCTCTCACCTCTTTCATTTCACTTCTTCAAACTGCCTGCTATCCTTTATTTCCGCTACTCCAGCTCAGGTGCCGCCGCCGCAGTGATGGCAGATGGCGGGGTTAGCAAAAATCTTTTACCTTCCTTTTGTTATTATTTTTAAATTAAACACTTACTACTTTTTCGGCTCTTTCGTAGGATAGGATATGATAGAATAGGAAAACATTTAATGCCCAACAGAAAGTAGGTAGCCAGATGGCTACTCGCCTAGACGACGGCTGAAAGGTCTTGGCTCTCGGCGGCGGCTTCGGCCAGTCGGACGAGTTGTAGCTCAGTCACCGGATCAGAGCTCAGTAGTAAGGTCTCTCCACTGGTCTTTCGTCTTTAAACCTCGTCCCTCCCGGGGGGCATGAGGACATTCCCATAGTATGTGGTGCAATGTGGCCCCAAGTTCGCGGTTTGCACATTTGTCTGAAAATTGCCCTGGGTACATAAGACTCCAGAGGGCAGGGTTTGGAAAGGTGTCTGTTTGTAACCGGCGCCAGTTGATGACTTGGTACCTGGTCAACGATCTGTCCGCTGGGGGAAGTCTTGCTCGCTGCAAACGGTAGTGCTGTGTAATTTCTGTGTATGCCACCATGCGATCCCTGTCTGTGAACACCACCTCGCTCGGGTCCGCCCGGAAGGAAAAGCTTCTGGCGAACTCATGCGCCGTCTCATTACCAGGCAGAGATGCATGTGCTGGTGTCCAGACTAGTGTAATTTTCCGGTCTATTACACGACGGCTTAGAATTGTATTCGTTAGAGGGGAGACCCAGCCCCTGCTGAAATTTAGTGCAGCAACTTTGGAGTCACTGATGATGTACCTCGCTTTTGTGCCTACACAAGCCAGTGCTATGGCAGCTTCCTCTGCAGTCGCCGGGTTGCCCGAGAGTATGGAGGCACTTAATTTCAAGAGTTGTTTATTATTGACGACAGCGACGATCGCTTTGTTACGATACTCAGCGGCATCCACGTAGACCTCGTCCTCGTCTTTGTAGGAGCGGAAGCGTTTCTCGAGCGATTCTGCCCGATTGGCCCTCCTGCGGCTGATACAGGCCTTCGTAGTTAGCCGTATCTCGTATGCTGGCCCCTTCCTCGATCTTAAGGTTTCAGAAAAGGAAAAGATACATGGAATTATCAGGCGGTGCACGAAGCAAGCTCTAGGATTGCCCAGCCGTACATCCACTCACCGCCTCCTAGAGCTAGGCATGCACAACACACTGGAAGAAATTGCGGAAGCATTAAAAACCTCCCAAATCGAACGCAATTAGCCGGGACCGCAACCGGCAGGGCCATTCTAGACAAACTCCATCTGAATCGAGCTAACAGAACAACCGCCAAAGTTGACACGCTAGGAGAAAGTCAGGACAATATAATTGTGCGCCCCCCCCCCCCCAACCCAGGAATATGCATCCTGTTTATCACTTAGTGCGCCGGGCTCTTTCGTAAATCAAAATTTTGTAACATATTACACCACAGTTGAACTGCGTGCCTCAGAAAGTAATATAAATATGTTGATTGATTGGCTTATTCACTGCGGCAAATGTAATGTATTTGGATCACTCATTATTCAATTGCAACGTATTCGTATGAAGGAAAGCGGAAAATAAATTCATATGCTTAACCACAGTCTTCTGCAGCTCACTTAAGGTGCGCATGGGGAGGAAAATGTTTCTCATCTGCGTACACTTTTTCAAGACTTCAGGGAGAGCAAATTGTTTCAGCGAGAGCGAGTCACGTGACAATCACATGCCACAAGTGGCGAGGAGGAGCGGCCGAGCTGCAGCCAGCGCAGCGGCGGACTTGACTGCCAAGCGCGCATCTATGGCTTCGATGAAGAAGATCGAGGCAGCTGCCACGCAGCGATGTTGCACATGTGGCGCGCCTACCATTAGAGGTCAAATCCAGGAGCCAGATGACCTTCAGTCTCAGCATGGGAGGAGTTGAGCTTTTCGCTCGAAAGCATACAGCAAACGCTTCATTTGAATGCGTGGATCTCGAAAAACCGCCGGAATTTCCCTTTAACTATCTGAAGAAAACTGCGTTTAATGTTTTCATACAATAGCTTACGTTACCTTTAACATAGCATAAGCTTTATCTGTGCGGTGGCGACAGTTTCACAGATAAAAGACCTACTCACAATTTTTTTTCGGTCCATACTACCAAAGATAAGGGCTTAACTTTCACATTTTTTGATGCTAGACATTATGTCAAGCGACCTTGACGCGCAATAACTGAGCGCATAAATTAGACTTTTCTCTTATTTTTTGTAAGCCAGAAGGCGATTAGCATAGCAAAATTTCGGTTATCACTTGCCATTCCTTGTTCATGGGAGCCAAGTCCAGCTTTCTTGGGCAACAATTTCGACAACTTAAAATTGTAAGACACTCCTATGGAAATATTGAACGTAATGGTCCATTGTTCTGATATGTAGCAAAATATTTCTTTTAAAATTTTTCCAGCGATCGCATCCTACAGCTAAGACTGCCACTGAAAATTATTGGGAACGCTTTTGACGATAGCAAAAACGTGTATAAAAAAACACAAGACTGCCATCTCTCATTGCCATAGGTGTACAACTTCGCAACACGACTTCGAAAAAAAAACGTGAGTAGGAGGAGGATAATCTTTATTTCCGTCGACAAAAGTAGCAGATGGTGGAAGGTTATAAGCCCATCAAGTGGCCTTGAGACCGTGGCGTTCGGCTACTTCTAGGGCTCTTGTCACAGCCCGGATCTGTGTGTCCGAGTCGGAACTGAGCAATGCGGCCTCTCACTGGTCTGGATTCGAGAGCTGCAAACCTCTAGGAAGGTAGTCTTGAGGCCAAGCCAGAGTATATGGGATAGAGTGGCATGTTAGCCACATAGTTGACAGGATGGAGAGTACACCCCAGGGAAGTTACAACTCCAGCATTTCCGGCATTCTTGGACAAAAATTTTGAATTTTGTGTAGGGTGGGGTTTATTCAGAGAACCTTCTTAACGGGAGCAGGGCCAACAGCAGTCCGTGGTCAGCTATAGTCCAGCCAGGAGCGTGCACCAGGCGATGGCCATGCGGCTCGCGCATATGCTCGTCGTCTTCCTTACATTGGGAATATTGTACTTAAGGTACTGTTGTAGAAATATTGATGGTAGTGGTCCATTCTTGCGATCAGGAGCAATACCTTTCTTTTAAAGTTGGTGTTCTGGTAATGCCAAACGCAAAGTGTCATACATTGGATTACTCACTGGTGTCAAGTCCTTTTGGTGCCACAGTCTGTCGCACACACTACAAATGTGTCCAAACGGATTGTTCACAATGTCTGTTTGAAATGTCCGGGTCGCAGATGCACTTTCGGAAACTCGAACGGTGTGTCAGTCACACGACGGGCCTTCACATCCTCTTCGGTTGGTTCCCGTTGACTGACGTCTTCCATAGGCTCCATCTCGGCGGCTATGCGTCGTCTATTACTCTCGGCAGTCTGGCGTCTCCGTTTGGCAAGGCATTCCTATCCCTGTTCGGGCGTCTCCGCTGCTTTCTTCGCCTTCTGACGCTCATCATCTGTTTTTTGAGTAGCCAACTGCCAGGCGACAACCTCAGGATCGGAAGAGTTAATGTTCTCTTGTCTATACTACCGTTTAGCAGCGGCTGGATTCTCCTTCTCTGCATGCGTGTCAAACGTTGTGAGACAGCCGCCGATTACATCTCCGCCTTTTATACGCAATGCTGCGCATGCGACGACGCGCGGTTCGAGTGATAGAGCAGCGAGCGGCGAGGCGGTGGTGACGAACGCGGCGCAGCTGTGGGGTCTCTCTGGTTACGATAGTATCGGCGCATGCGCACAACTGCTCATCCGCGTGACGTCACATTCACCTTCGACGGTGGAGAGGGCGCGCGGCGCACCCACTGCTCCTCTCCGGTTGCATTGGTAACGGCGCATGCGCACAACTTTCCTCTCGCATGTACCGCAAAATACTAGATTGGTAGCCTATTGTAGCTCCCGCTACAAAACGAATCGAGAGCGTTTTTGACTTTGGGAGTAGTCACACCAGTCCTGGCGCAGTGGTGCAGCAGTTTAAGCGATGCGCCACTCGCTTCCAAAGCAAGATCTCGCCACGGGGGGCGCTTGTGACGCCCATGCTGCTATTGCCAAGCAAATTCTCACGTCCAGTCATTGATTTGACTTCCACCGGCCACGGTGTTCTGTTTGCGCGCAATCTTGTGGGCTGGTTGTGATGACGTCACAAGGTCACGTGACCCAGGTGGCCCACCTGGGTTGCCGGAGAGCCCGGATGCCTATACTGTGACCAACGCCAACGCTGGACAATTTTTCCGGCATGGTGTACTTACGCTCTCGAGTTATAATTTCGAATATTCGTACATCACTACCCTTGTCTCGTCCAGCTTCATGGTACGGCCACGGCGGCAGCTGATTGAGTTATTAAAAGGGCATCGAATGCATCTTCATCCCATGAACCTAGTAAACATTTAAGGCCCATTTAATCTACTACAGACACCATCCCTGATGGAGTGCGTCTTAGAGCCTCCGGTCTGGGATGGAAGGCGGTGTGTTCCAACCTGGGTGTGGTGTTCACATGACATTCGCGAGCATGACAGTGCTCTCTCGCGAAGTCAGAGACACCTATACCCTATTCGAGCATGGGCCGATGGGATTGCGTGGTGGCCCAGGTTTGTCTGACGGCAAGGACCTGACCCGCCCTAGGCACGCGCTTCCTGAGTGGTCAGGCTACGTACGTCTGTGCAGTAGCGTTTGGCAGGGGGAGTTCTCCGTGTCTTTCCACTGAATGGACCTGCAGCTCAGGCGTGAGCAAACGGGAATCCGTGTCTAGGCCTACCAGGCACGGATGCATCCGTGAACTTCATCATGGCCGTGACTTTGTCCGACAAAGAGCTTGATTGCCTTTGTCAGATCAACGCCGCATGCCTGCGAAGTGAAGCCTTTAACGGTCATAGGTAGAGCTCTTACAGACCTATCAGGGTGGGAAAGAGAGAGGGGCCCCCTCTCCCCCGGGAGGAGAGGGGGCCGCAGTTGGCAACTGCAACAGCCAGAGTCTGAGAGGGCGAGGTCAGCGCATTCCTTTTTTTCTGAATCTGTGTGTGGTGGTGTCGCAGGGAAGTCGGCTCGCTCGGGTCGGAACCCGGCCGCGGCGGCCGCGTTTCGATGGAGGCAAAACGCAAAAGACGCCTGTGCGCTGTGCGCCGTCAGTGCACGTTAAATACCTCGAGGTGGTCGAAATTATTTCAGAGCCCTCCACTACTCCATTTCTTCTTTTACTCCCACATTTATCCTTTCCCATACGGCGCGGTTCGCGTGTCCACCGAGATATGGGAGACAGTTACAGCGCCAATTCCTTTCCTCAAATTCAATTTTCATTTTTCGGCTCTTTCGTAAATCAAAATTCTGAAACATTACACCACAGTTCAACTGCGTGCCTCGGAAAGTAATATAAATATATTGGTTCATTGGCTAATTAATTGGACAAAATCTATTGTATTTGGTTTACTCATTATTCAGTTGCAACCTATTCGTGCGAAGGAAAGCGGGAAATAACTTCATAGGCTTAACAAGTCTTCTGCATCTCACTTAGGGTGCGCTTAGGAGGGAAATGTTTCTCTCATCTGCGTATGTTTTCTAGACTTCAGCAAGAGCAAATTGTTTCAGCGAGAGCGAATCACGTGACGCATCACATGCCACAAGTGGCGAGCAGGAGCGTCCGAGCAGCAGCCAGCGCAGCGGCGGACCAGACTGCCAAGCGCGCCGCTATGGCATCGATGAAGATGATCAAGGCACCTGCCACTCGCGATGTTGCACATGCGGCGCGCCTCCCGTTAGAGGTCAAATCCAAGAGCCAGATGACCTTCAGGCTTAGCATGGGAGGAGTAGAGCTTTTCGCTCTAAGTCATACGGCAAACGCTTCGTTGCAATGCGTGCATCTCGAAAAACCGCCAGAATAGCCCTGTAACCATCTGAAGGAAGCTGCGTTTAATGTTTTCATACAATTGCTCACGTTACCTTTAACATAGCGTACACTTTATCTGTGTGGTGGCGACAGTTTCATCAATAAAAGACAAACTCAAACATTTGTTTTGGTCCATGCTGCCAAGTATAAGGACATGATTTTCTCGTTTTTTGATGCTAGACATTATGTTTCGAAGAAAACCACCACATTTAAAGGATTCCCTGCGCAAGCGCACACTCTGGATGAAGGGAACAACTGTATTAAGATAAAAGAAAGTTATATTCTTTATCCGTGATAAAATGTCAAGCGGCCTTGACGAGCAATAACTGATTACATAAATTAAAACGTTTCTCTTATTTTTATAATCCGGAAAGCGATTAGCATAAGAAAATTTCAGTTATCACTTGTCATTCTTTGTTCACGGGAGCCAAGTCCAACTGTCATGGGCACATATGTTGAAAATTAAAAAATTGTGATAAACTCCTATGAAAATAGTGGAGGTAATGGCCCATTACCTCTAATGTGCAGCAAAACCTTTCTTTTAAAATTTTTCCAGCGATCGCATTCGTCAGCTAAGACTGCCATACAAAATTAATCGGGAGAGAGAGAGAGAGAAATAACTTTCATTGGCACCGGTAAAAAATGACGGTGGATAAGGCTATAGCCTATAACTCCATTCATTCCCCCAACCGTTGGCCGGAATCCCTTGGGACTCGGCGGCGGTCAGGGCGAGACCGATGACTGCGTTGTTCTTCTGATTCGTGGTTGAGCAATAAAGGTCTACCAGGATTGTATATTCCTATTCGGGTTGTTATAGAAAGGGCAGGTCCAGACCATGTGGACTAGATCTGCAATGTTATTGCAGTGCGTACATCTAGGATTTAAAGACTTCCGGATGCCATTTACTGTACATCTGAGGGTTTGGAAACACCCCTGTTTGCATTTTTCTCCACTTCCCCGACAGTGATGGGACTGTCCAAGTCCGGCTTTTCCGATCCTGCGTATTCAGGGAGACTCTCAACTCCAGAACACCTGAGATAGCGATCCCTAACCTCGGCTGTAAGTGCAATTTTCGGGCCTTGATATTTATACGCCAGCTTTTGAAGCTGCTGTCGAGCCTCCGATTTTGTTTTCTCCGGATCTAATAGATGTCGGAGCAGTTTCCACGTTCCGGCACTGCCAATATTCCTATCCATTTGTTCGCAAATATTAGCCCAATTTTGTTTGGTGAGTTTCAATGCATGCTCTTCAATGTCTTTGTTCAATGTAGCAAGTTGTTTTCTGAGATTCCTGTCACCTCTTTTCTGGCGGATCTTTTGTTCTAACTCTTCCTATCTCTTCCATAAACTCACGACATGTCTATCAACGACTTCCAGATCACCTTCAAATTCAATCTCTTCGGTAGCATCGTCAACTGATTGAATAACTGCCTTGCTCCAATCGCTAATATCGCTTATCGGGTTCTGTCCCGACCTGATACTTCTAAAGGTATCCCATTTTATAGTCTCAACTCTCCTCTTAATGATGACCGGTGGGCCATTCTCAACTGTGGTCTCTAGTATCCTAGTATGATCGCTACCTAGGTCTTCCCCGGTGTTGCACTATGTAGCAGTGATGCCACTACCGACCAAGGCTAGATCAAGTGTCGTGTCTTCGGATACGCTATTTCCCTTCCTAGTCGGTCTCATCGGGTCCTTAATGAGGATGAGGCCATGTTGTTGAATTTTATCCAAAAGATTTCTGCCTACAACCTGCGTGAATTTCTATCCCCATGCCGGATGGGGAGCATTAAAATCAATAAGTCTACTATCAAGAAGTCCACTCTTGATAGTGGGCGATTTTAACAATGGTGGAGGCAGGAAGGTTAAAGAGAATAGCGCGTGTTCGGATGGCGCGGTGGAGAAAAAAAATTGCAAGAAAATGCACAACATCAAACAACGACAGCGTGCACAGCTTTCGCGACAGGGAAGTTACTCAACTCCAGCATTACCAGCATTCTTGTACAAAAATTTTGATAATGTAAGGTACTGTCATGGAAATATTGACGGTAGTGGTCCATTCTTGCGATGCGGAGCAACTTCTTTCTTTTAAAGTTTTTCCGTCGATAGAATCGAGCAGTGAGACTGCCATAAAAAATCCAAAGGACAACGTTTTTCACGCTCGGACTCGCCACACCACTCCTGGCGCAGTGGTGCAGCAGTTAAAGATGCGCCATTGGCTTCCAATGGAAGATGTCGCCACGGGTGGCTCTTGTGACACCCATGTTACTGATCCCAAGCGAACTGTCACATCCAGTCAATAATTTAACTGCTGCCTGCCGTAGTGTTCTGTTTGCTCTCAATCCCGTGGGCTTGTTGTGATGACGTCACAAGGTCACGTGACTTAGGTGGCCCACCTGGGCTACCTGAGCGCCTGGATCCTTCGGCAGCTCCGGCTGCGAAGCTTCAAACGGCCGCCAACGCCAACGCTGGACAATTTTTTACGACATGGGGCACTAAAGCTCTCGAGTCCAATTTCTAATATTCGTACATCCCTACCCTTGTCTCGTCCGGCTTCATGACACGGCCACGGCGGCAGCTGGCTGAGTACTTAAAAGGACGTCGTCATCATCATCATCATCATCATCATCATCATCATCAGCCTTACTACACCCACTGCAGGGCAAACGCCTCTCCTATGTCTCTCCAATTAACCCTATCCTTTTCCAGCTGCATCCACCCTTTGCCTGCAAACTTCTTAATCTCATCCGCCCACCTAACCTTCTGCCGCCCCCTGCTACGCTTACTTTCTCTTGCAATCCACTCCGTTACCCTTAAGGACCAGCGGTTATCTTGCCTTCGCATTACATGCCCTGCCCAAGCCCATTTCTTTCTCTTGATTTCGACTAGGATGTCATTAACCCGTGTTTGTTCCCTCACCCACTCTGCCCGCTTCCGATCTCTTAACGTTACACCTATCATTTTTCTTTCCATGGCTCGCTGCGTTGGAAAAGGACGTCGAATGACTCTTAATCACATGAACCTAGTAAACAATTAAGGCCCATTTAATCTACTATAGACACCATCCCATGATGGAGTGCGTCTTAGAGCCTCCGGTCTGGGATGGAAGGCTGTGTGTTCCAACCTGGGGGTGGTGTTCACATGACATTCCCGAGCATGACAGCGTTCACTCGCGAAGTCAGAGGCACCCATACCCTATTCGAGCATGGGCCGATGGCATTGCGTGGTGGCCCAGGTTTGCCTGACGGCAAGGACCGGACCCGCCCTAGGCACGCGCTTGCTGAGTGGTCAGGCTTGTGCTACGTACGTCGGTGCAGTGGCGTTTCGCGGGGGCTTTTCTCCGTGTCTCTCCACTGAATAGACCTGTAGCTCAGGCGTGACTAAGCGGGAATCCGTGTCTAGGCCTACCTGGCACGGATGCATCCGTGAACTTCGTCATGGCCGTGACTTTGTCGGACAAAGAGCTTGATTGCCTTTGTCAGATCAACGGCGCGTGCCCTGCGAAGTGAAGCCTTAAACGGTCGTAGGTAGAGCTCTTACAGACCTATCAGGGTGGGAAAGAGAGAGGGGCCCCCTCTCCCCCGGGCGGAGAGGGGGCCGCAGTTGGCAACTGCAACAGCCAGAGTCTGAGGGGGCGAGGTCAGCGCATTCCTTTTTTGTGTATCTGTGTGTGGTGATGTCGCAGAGTACGGCATTTCAACAAATGCAGGGAAGGCGGCTCGTTCGGGTTCGAACCCGGCCGCGGCGACCGCGTTTCGATGGAGGCGAAACGCAAAAGATGCTCGTGCGCTGTGTGACGTCAGTGCACGTTAAAAAACCCGAGGTGGTCGAAATTATTCCGGAGCCCTCCACTCGGCACCTCTTTTTCTTTCTTCTTTCACTCCCACCTTCCTCCATTCTCTTGCGACGGGGTTCGGGTGTCCACCGAGATATGGGAGAGAGTTATTGCGCCATTTCCTTTGCTGAGAAACCAATTTTCATGTCGAAATTATTCCGGAGCCCTCCACTACGGCACCTCTCTTCCTTTCTTCTTTCACTCCCTCCTTTACCCTTCCCTTACGGCGTGGTTCAGGCGTCCAACGATATATGAGACAGATACTGCGCCATTTTCCTTTCCCTCCAAAAACCAATTATTATTATTATTATTTTCATTTTCCGTCTCCTTCGACGAATCAAATTTTTGAAACAGTACACCACAGTTGAACTGCGTGCTTCGGAAAGTATTATAAATACACCGGTTCAGTGCCTTATTAATTTGAGCAAATGTAATAATAATAATAATAATAATAATAATAATAATAATAATAATAATAATAATAATAATAATAATAATAATAATAATAATAATAATAATAATAATAATAATAATAATAATAATAATAATAATTTGTTTTTGGGGAAAGGAAATGGCGCAGTATCTGTCTCATATATCGTTGGACACCTGAACCGCGCCGTAAGGGAAGGGATAAGAGAGGGAGTGAAAGAAGAAAGGAAGAAATAGGTGCCGTAGTGGAGGGCCACCTGGGATTTCGACCACCTGGGGATCTTTAACGTGCACTGACATCGCACAGCACACGGGCGCCTTAGCGTTTTTCCTCCATAAAAACGCAGCCGCCGCGGTCGGGTTCGAACCCGGGAGCAAATGTAGTGTATTAGTGCATTCGATTTACGCAGTATTAGTTACCTATTCGTGCGAAGGAAAGCGGAAAATAACTTCATGTACTTATCAGCAATCTTCTGCGGCTCAGTTATGGGGCGCATGGTGAGGAAAATATTTGTATCATCTGCGTACGTTATAACTCGGGAGAATTTCGGACATTATAGGTGTAATTTTCATAAATTAAGCATAATAAGGAACTAAATATAGGCATTTAAGAAACCCCCTGTCTACGTCTTTTAGTCTAATTACGCCTTGGGAGTGTTAATTTAGTGCTTTACGTAAATCCACAAGCGCTCCCAACTTGTAAAACCTGTGCTAAGAATTGTACCAGGTGTTGCTGGGATGCGGGCCTCTAATTTAAAAAAAAAATAGCTCTGGCTCAAAACCCTACTGGTCTCGAATAAAACTTAGTTGACAGTCAGCGCTGTTGTGTCCCCTTCTTGTTCTGTGCCGTCTTTGCGCTGTAATAATGAATGTAGGTAACCAACTCGCCCAAAATGTTGTATTATGATTCAGTATATACAGAGCGGAGGCTGTGTTAAGCACGGTTAACCGCTGTTTATCTTTGGTTCATCTTTATTTTTTCAAGACTTTATCGAGAGCAAATCACGTGACACATGATGTGCCACAAGTGCAAGAGCGAGCAGCAGCCAGCGCAGCGGCGGACGTGACTGCCAAGCGCGCATCTATGGCTTCGATGGAGAAGATCGAGACACGTACCTTCCACGCGGCGATGTTGCACATGCGGCGCACCTACCATTAGAGGTCAAATCTAAGAGCCAGATGACCTTCAGGCTCATCATGGGAGGAGTAGAGCTTTTCACTTTAAAACATACATTAAAACCTTCGTTTGAATGCGTGGATCTTGAAAATCCACCGGAATTACCCTTTAACCATCTCAAGGAAACTGCGTTTAAAGTTTTCATACAACAGCTCACGTTACCTTTAACATAGCGTACGCTTTATCTGTGGTGTGACGACAGTTTCATCAATAGAAGACCAACTCGCGCGTTTGTTTCGGTCCATGCTGCCAAGTATAAGGACTTAATTATCACGATTTTTGTTGCTAGACATTATGTCAAGCGACCTTGACGAGCAACAATTGAATGTATGAATTAGAACTTTTCTCTTAGTTTTTTATATGAGTTCTATAAAGCGATCGGAATAGCAAAATTTCAGTTCTCACTCGCCATTATTTGTTGGTTTAAATAATTGGGTTGGTTTTTTGGGGGAAAGGAAATGGCGCAGTTTCTGTCTCATATATCGTTGGACACTTGAACCGCGCCGTAAGGGAAGGGATAAAGGAGGGAGTGAAAGAAGAAAGGAAGAAAGAGGTGCCGTAGTGGAGGGCTCCGGAATAATTTCGACCACGTGGGGATCTTTAACGTGCACTGACATCGCACAGCACACGGGCGCCTTAGCGTTTTTCCTCCATAAAAACGCAGCCGCCGCGGTCGGGTTCGAACCCGGGAACTCCGGATCAGTAGTCGAGTGCCCTAACCACTGAGCCACCGCGGCGGGTAGCCATTATTTGTTCAAGGGAGCATTCCACAGCATGCCCGGAGTCGTCTGACACTGCACTGGGCGCCGCAAAAAGTTCCACAGATGAAATGGATGTACGGTGTATCTACCATTTTCAGATTTCCACCTCCCACCAAACACGGTACCTGCGTTCGAAGTTTTGAGATCATGAGCTCTCAGCAGCGTGACAAAAGCATTTATTCTGAATGAAGTGTCCCTGCTGTATGATGGGCATATCTCAAGTAAGGCTGGCTCCGGACAACGCCGTGAAACCATATGCCAACCCTCATCGCCATAGGTGTACAGCTTCGCAACACGACTTCGAAATAAAACGACAGGAATACACTTACAACCGACAAACGCCACCCTCCCCCCCCCCCCCCCCCCCTCCCCCGAGAGCAATGTCATATATCGGCGTGTTAAGCTCGCCTGTTTCCTCAAGAAACAGTCCAGGAGCTAACCCTGGTTCCGGTATAACGATACAACGTAGAACAAGCGTGGAGACAGGAAGGTTAAAGAAACATACTAGCGCATGTTCGGATGGCGAGATGGAGAGGGAACACGCTAGAGAAAAACTAAGAAAAAAATCAAGAAAATGAACAACAGCAAACAACCACAGCGCACAGCTGAACGCGTTCGCGACAGGGAAGTTACTGAGGACTCACTCCAGCATTTCCAGCATTTGTGGACAAAAATTTCGAATATTGGAATATTTCGAATATGGAAATTTTGACGGCAATTGTCCATTCATCCGATGCGTAGGAAAATCTTTCTTTTAAACGTTTTCCATCGCTGGCATCGAGCACTTGAGGCTGCCATAGGAAACTTATATGGGGAACGTTTTTGATTACAGCATAAATGTTAATAACAAAAAATGCAATACTTCCGACGGGAGATCCGCTGATATACTGTTATAGTGAAATCTTACATCTGAAAAAAAAATGCGTTCATGAACTCTTTCCCGTACAAAAATACTGTTATCCAGAATTGTTGGGTATGCATGCACTGGACGCATGCAGGTAATGGACCCAGAGATGGACCTACCCGACTCTGCGCGCCCAGTGCGTGCACTACACTGCGAACTCATGCATTGTATTCACATTAAAGAGCACAGAAGGAACGGCAGCCCTTCGACGTCTGAGCACCGCGAAGACAAAACTTCACAAAAGACTGCCTCCGCACCAAAAACCATCGTAGAAGACAGAAGCGGTTTCGCGCCTGAGGACAGATCATCGTCGTCTATCTTGCCGCGCAATCTTTACGCGCAACGGAAGCCACTCCGACTGCAACCAACGCCCCTGAGGCTCGGCAAAGCCTCTTAGCGTGCCCGGCGACGCGCGACACAAAGAACAAGGCGCACTGACCGATTAAATCAATAAACAGAGGCGCGCTAGTCGCCGCAGTGCGCGAGGCCGGGGAGGTAAATCTTCCCAAATGGGACGCTGGGCAGAGGGACGCGTATTCGGGGTAGTCCGGCCGGGCAAACGTGTATGCACGCCTGCGTTATGAGCACGGCCGTGCGGGCGCAGATGTCTATGTGGCGGCTGGGCCCGAGCGATGTCTCTCGCATTATGCGCAATTATTTTCTTCTCGTGCCAGTCTGTCGACGTCGAAATCAGCGGTGCGTGCGAGCGAAGCTGGCCCGTCCAGTTGGTCGGGGATTTGCCGGGGCCTGCGAGGAGGGCGCGCGAGTGGATCGGGGTAGCAGTTCCGTATATCTCTCCAGCTGTCCGTCTTGATTCCGAGGCGCGCGCGCGCAAGTCGGTTTGTTTCGAGAGCGGTGCGCTTAGGAACCCCGGAGGGGAAGTACGCGGCTATTCACATCAAAGTCGCTGCTGTTTGGAAGTGGGGCGTCAATTGCGCCTCTTTGAGAAACCTGTTCAGTAGTGGGCAGAAATTTTGGCAACAATACACATCTCTGCAGAGTACACTGTTGGGGATGTTGCTCGCGGACAAATTTTAACACGTGGTAGACAATGTTTTTCGACCTGATCACTTACACGACCCTACTAAATTAAAAAAAAATGGGGTCGATTTGCGTAGTTAACCAAATGTGAATTAGGTGCACTAGCAGTTCTGTTTTCGTTTCGGGTTCCGGTGTTCAGATCCAGTGTTCATGGATGACAGTTGTTCGGGTAGCGATAATGACTTAATGTCTATATATGCGAAATTGGTCATTACCTACATTCATAGATTCCTGGGAGTCTTGCTGCCACACCATGGGCTTCCAATAGTTAGAAGCACGTACTAAGCCAGCGAGGGCTAACGAGCGCGTGCTGTCGTCATACAACCTTTGTCCGTAAAGTTTCGAGACTGATTTATTCTCTAGAAACGATTCCCCAAAACAAATGTTGGTGCGTATGTGTAGCGCCATCTTTTCGGGCTAACCTGAGCTACTTGTGTTATTTGCTGTGGCAGCTGCTAGATGGTACTACAGGTAGAAAGATATGTTGTCACTAGTCTGCGCATTCTACAGTGAGTGAATGTGGAGAGATGGACGTCCACCTCGAACAGCGTGTCAACATAAAATTCGTGTGAAGCTTGGCAAGACAGCCACACAGACGTATTAGCTACTTCGTGACGCTTACAGGAACGAGACATTATCGCGGGCGCGAGTTCTCGAGAGGCACGCGAGGTTCGCTTTGGGGAGAACGTAGGTGGAAGACGACACAAGGCAGGGGCGCCCTTCAACCTGACTGAATGAAAACAACGTGGCTCGGATAAGGGAAATCGTACAGCAAGACCGCACCTTTACAGTCCGCATGCTGTAAGATGCTCTCGACAAACATTCCACCAAATTTTGCGTGAGAACTTGGGGAAACAAAAGCTGAATGCCAGACTTATGCCGCACTCCCTCACACAGGGCCATAAGGACACGCGGACATCA
This sequence comes from Amblyomma americanum, assembly GCA_030143305.2. NCBI lineage: Eukaryota > Metazoa > Arthropoda > Arachnida > Ixodida > Ixodidae > Amblyomma > Amblyomma americanum. The sequence goes on from JARKHS020008481.1 coordinate 195,580, forward strand.
GTGAGCGCTGATTTGCTCTCCGAGGCAGAGAGAGATGCTGCCTTCGTCGACAGCATCATTGCTGAAGACGAAACGTGGTGTTTTCAATACGATAATAAAACAAAGGGGTAAAGCGCCAAATGGCGGTCCCCAACCTCTCCGGCGTCGAGAAAGGCGCGGCGACAGACGACCAAAACAAAGACGATGCTGATAGTTTTTTTCTATGTCAGAGGTGTCATACACCACGAGTTCGTCCCACAACGGCAGACGGTGAATCAGGAGTTTTATATCCGTGTGCTCCAACACATGCGTGATGCACTGCGACACCGTCACCCTGACTTATGGGCATCTGGACAATGGAGCCTTCTCCACGATAACGCAAGGCCGCACACTGCTCTCAGCGTGACAAAAGTTCTCGCCAAGCCCAGCATTACTGTACTTCCCCATCCGCCATACTCGCCTGACCTCTCCCCATGCGATTTTTCCCTGTTTCCTGGTGTGAAAAGAGCCCTAAAAGGTCGCTTGATGGGGAGCGTGGAGGCCATTCAAGAAGCCACGACAAATGAGCTGACAGTCCTGCCAAAAGAAGCGTTTTCCTGCTGTTTCCAAGACCTCAAGAAGCTTTGGAAGCTGTGTATTGAGTGCAAGGGAGACATTTCGAAGGGGTGCTGCACAAATGATTTCAATGTTAAACGCTTTTTTTTAATGAACTCAGTCTCGGAACTTTACGGACAAAGGCTGTATTAAGGTTATTCAGGACTCTTCTGACGGCGATGCTTTCTCGCGATGCACGCAACAAACACAAGATATCTGGGACCGACCTGCAAAAGCTATAAGATCTAAATCTGAAAGGCTGGAGTTAAGTTTACAATAGATTATGTGTAACTCTTGGTAGGTTGCTTTCCCCGTCACCAGTGTTGTGGAGGGAGCTTGCAAGATCTCGCCGCTGGAAGAACCACAACGTTCACTTTGTCTCCTTGCAAATATTGCGGGCACTCGAAATAACGGTAAATGACTTTTATTTTCAGTACGAAACGTTCAACTCCTTGCTGCGTCTGTAGCCAGCAGGGTCAGACGAGGTCGACATGAAATGATCGTCGTCCATAATCGTATAACAGTGAGACGAGGAAACGGCAGAGCACGTGGCTGCCATCGCAGTTTCCTGGTCGGGGAGACTGGCCCCACGTCCCAGGCCTTCGAATGACGACAAAGGTAGTAGCGACGCTTCCTACGCGATAACTGATATCAGAACTTTATTTGAAGCTGGTCCATGGGTAGTAAACTTTCTCTCTGGAAAAGGGCACATAATGAATTACGCTGTCTCCCATTATCACTTGTCTGTACCTCCGCGTGAGGAAAGCTTAAAAAATTAGATTGATTTGAATGCGAAAGCATTTGTTTTATTTTCGTTTAGTATTTATTCGTTTAAATTATTTTGTCTTGCTTTCTAATTATACATCTACTCATTAGCATACAGTTGTAAGCGAATGCATGTGCTAGTTTTACCTTTGTTCGCCAAGATCCATCGCGGTTTTGTGGCCTATGGGTCAATAAGGAAAAAAAAGTTTTGTAGCCTATGGGTTTTGTGCTCACCTCGCAACTTGAAAGTCCTGCGTTCAATCGCCACGCATTAGGAAGAGCGTTTATTTTTCTTTGGCACCGTAGTGACGTCATCTAGATGCTCTGGGACCGGTGCTGCTGGTCAATGTCGACTCCGGGTTTCGTTGGTGATGAGCTTCATATTGCTTTCGCATTGTATGTCAGAAAAGCAGTAGCTACTGACAATTTCAGTGTCAGTGCTGTGTCGAGCAACTTTGGGGCGCGAGAGTATGTGCACTTCCAGTCATATCGCCGCGCTGGCTCAGTGGTTATGGCGCTCGGCTGCTCCTTTACAAAAATTTCTTTCAGCAGTCTACAGACAGCAATAGACTTCTGTCTAAAGTCTATAGACTCTCTATAGACAAATCCTAGGGCACAGTCTATAGGCAATACAAACCCTATAGGCAGTCTATAGACAATCTATACATTTGTGGACATACAGTTCAGTAGACTGCTGTCTATAGACAGTGTATAGACTACATACAAAAAGAAATATCTATGGGAAGGCAATAGTCTATAAGAAGTCTATAGAGTGTCTATAGACAATTTTTGTAAGGGCTGAGCCGAAAGACGCTGGTTTCGATCCCAGCTGCGGCAATAGTGTCTGTAGACAATTGTTATAAGGGCTGACTCGAAAGACCGAAAGACACGGGTTCGACCTGACCGCGACGGTCGAATTTAGATGAAGGCGAAACGCAAAGGCGCCCGTGTTCTGTGCGATATCAGTGCACGTTAAAGATTCCCAGGTGGTCGAAGTTATTCAGGAGCCCTCCACTACGGCACCTCTTTCTTCGTTGCTTCTTTCACTCCCTCCTTTATCCCTTCCCTTACGGCGTGGTTTAGGTGTCCGCCGAGATGTGAGACAGATACTGCGCCATTTCTTCCCCAAAAACCAATTTTAAATTTTTCAAATTCTAGAGGCCCGTGTACTGCGCGATGTCAGTGCACGTTAAAGAACCCAAGGAGTTCGAAATTTCCGGAGCCACACACTACGGCGTCCCGAGTCGCGCTGGACGTTAAACCACCATGAACAAACTTCCAGTCCAGGACAGAGGGGCGAATCGGGCACAGCCGCTCCGGTGCCGCTCACTGCTGCCGGCTGACCCGACTACGTCGCATTACGCCTCCCTCTGTTTTGAGACGTAATGCGCCTGATGACTGTTATTATTCAGATTGGGAGCCTGGAACGGAGACTAGAGGCAGCGGTCGCCCTCCCCCCTCTTTTATATATATTTCTCCTTTTCCGGCGCACTGCGCCGCCGCGCTGTCATTGCTTGATACACGCGGCTAGTTTCTCATCTCAGTGGGCAGGGATTCGGAGCGGGCTTGATTTGTGGCTACCCCCGTTTCTTCTTGCCCTTCGCGCCACGTTGAACACGTCTTTTGTTGCTCACCAAGCACCAGGTTTATTTCCTCCGCTTGCTCGCACCGACGGCAAGCCTCCTCGTCCCTTGCTCGCTTCTCGGAGCCCTTTGTGTTGCGAGTTCAGCTGGGCCGAACCTGAAGCGCATTGTTTGGAGCTGCCGCTCGTGGCTTTTATGAGTCACGATCCTGTTTGTGCGCTCCTTTATTTGTTGCGGGAGGCCAAGGGTTATTTGGTGGGGCTCCGTGGCCGGTTTGTTTCACGGCTTCAGCTGATCGACGACGACTTGTTATTCGCCTTCTGCGCGGCTGGCATATACGGGTCCCCACGCGGGACTCGCCTGTTATATCTTGATACTTGGACGATAACCTGATAACCTACTTTTCCCTCCATCTGGGACCTCGTTTAGAGTGGTTCGGCGCTGTTCACGGCGCGTTACGAGAGATGTTGCGACTCATTTATAATGTGTTGCTGCCATGAATTGAACGCAGCGGCGATCTTTTGTGTTTGCCTTTCATTGGAAACACTTGTATGGGCTGGCGGTTGAAAGGGCGTGGATCTTCGCGGTAGAACATATGTATTTCTGCAGTGCTTCACTTTGTTCTTAGTGCCTTATAGTGTCCACATGAAAGTAATCGGGAGATCTATACACTGCTCTGCGATGCTTGCTTGTATTTTGGGTGTACATACTTGTTTAGCCGTTTCATGAGTGACTCCTACATGTTTACACAAATACTTGCCAAAAGGCAATAAACAACAATAACTCTCGTTGTACCAAGTCTTCTGCTGGCTTTCGAGGGATGAAATGTTTCTCATTTTTCTAGGATACACAAACGATGAAAACTAACGAAGTGCTTTAATCGTGAAATTAGGTCGATGCTGCTGCGATACGGACAATACTGGAAACGGGAAAGCTAACAAGCTCGGGGGCCGGAGGACGGCTCGATGTCTCTAGGAAGTTTTTAATATAGCGTTGTTCCCATCTTCTGTACGTGCGCGTGACTTTTATGAGGTTGTTTACCTCAATTTCTAGACGTATGTTTCCTGCGTTCCAGGGAAACCTTAGCCTTAGTTGTCAACTGTTTTACGCCATGAGACACCTGCCAATCTGCCGTGTTTTCTTTTCACAGACTGTATACACCCTCAGCCAGATGATTTGTGAACAGCTGCATCGGAGAAAAGGCATCTTTTTTTCTTGGACTAAGCTCACTGCTTTTAAGCGTGCTTTGATGCGAAATACTCAGGACACCATAGTTTGTCAAAGAGAGCTCTTAACATGCCTAGGCTGCACACATTTGTCTAAACTTAGTGCAAACGCAGAGCTGGAGTTTAGTGTTTTATTTATACATAAATCAAACAATCTGGAAGTATGAGGTTACGAACTCGCATGGAAACGTTTGTATCTGTTTGTAGGTACACATACAAAGGCTTCTCCAAAATCGAGTGCCAAGGATCCTCCTGGCTCCAAGTCAGAAATGGGCGGCCACAGACACTCACAGCTAGTGTCTTCACTGACGTACTCCAGTTTTGTCATTTGCCGAGTACACATTGCAAGACCTTTTCATTATGAGCAAAAGCTGCAGTTCGATCGGGAGGTGTGCAGACTCCTCCGAAGTTCATTCTGCTGCAGAACTGTAGGGATGGAACCCTCCTGGCGACGGCAGGATTTCTTGAAGTAGGAGTAACAGTACTCCTTCTCTTGCACCGTGTAAGAGAACAAAATCAGCTTTTATTTCCAGTAAGGTGTGCACGGATAACGTGCATTAAGCTGGTTAAGCAAGCAATTTTTCATGCTAATAAGACATCCATTATACTTTCCATTGCATATGAAACAACATAAGGGCAACGCTCCAATATCAAATGAACTTTATTATGAGAAAACACATTGGGCGTTGTGTACGCTGTAAAAAAGGCAGTGATAGACGGACAATACATCTTCTGCTTTAACAGAGCATCCACTCCAAATCACATAACGCAGTGTATTGGAAAGGCATTGTGTACGACAATCCTATGCAAGGCATTTATGCATAGCATTTACAGGCACTGCACTTAGTGATAGTGTCGGCTATGATACTCTGTAAGATTAAAAAATAAAAAAAGAGATGCGGTACGGCGCTGTAACTCCTTTGTGACCGCCAAACTAATCTCATGCACGTGCAATGACTCTATAATGCATTGCGCTTTGTTCAGACCGCGTAGTATACTTCATGAAACTGAGCTGCTTCTCTCATTATATTTTCTTGGAAGCGCATTTATTTAACGGTATTTTCAAATGTCCGAGAAAACAAACAACTCTCACAGCACTATTGCCACTGCAGGCCTTTTCAGGGCACGCACTTTGTCCCACGAACTTCGTCGACACAATTCCCCCACTGTGAGCTTAAGTTCCTCAAATTTGTGAAATTTTCGCGTAATGCATGTTCCTGCGTTAGCATGTGCAGAAGCGTATACATAGCGCACTTTGACCGTTGTATATGTACGGCTTCAATATATGATGATATAATTAAATTGATTAACCAGCCTAGTAGAAGACCAGCGTTGCACTCTTTATGATGGGCAGTGACGCATTCATAACGAAAGGAAGAACAGTGCCCGTCGTGCGAAAATATTTATTTCTGTACTAATCCTTCTGGTCTCACACAAACCGACATTTTGTTTGAGAATGGTTTGTACTGCAGCTGTTGGTACGCTGAGGTTGAGCACAAAAACATCACACGTTGGTAGGATAACAAGCCACTTTATTTTAGAGCGAATATTTTAGGCGCAGTCCTACAAACACCAAAACTGAGCCAGTTTTCTGGTGTCAGTGTAGTGTTGTGGGAAGTTGCAGATTGACCGAGCTAAAGGAACAAGGAAACAATAAAACATCACTCATGCGACTGCCGATTTATGGCAGATCATATTCCGGGCTGTACCATTCGGAATGGAACTGCTACTGATATCATCGTAAATAGACAACGTCAAAGTTCATCAACTTGTCACTACCTAATAAAAATAAATACCGGTACCTTTACAGCTGTTCGATGTAAAAACAGTGCGCACGCAATGGATTTGACCGTAAGGTATATACTTAGCTTCAGCGGCCATGGGTGTGCATTGACCTGGCTCCGATGTTGCACCTGGCACTGCGAAAACGAGCTAAATGGCTCTGAGCGCAGCTCCCCTTACCGTTAGGTATTTCGGAACGCATGTCAAAACATTGCTGTCCACGGGGACATGCCATGCCAAAAAAGGAAGTTGCGAGCTGTAACAGAAGTTACGCGAAGCTGCATTGTTTGTCAATGAGGAACTCTTTGTATGTTCCTGCTGCTTTGGGGACGCCTTAGCGTATTGCAACATTTTCAATACATCGTTTGCAGACACTGCTCATCTTACACACAGCGCTACTTCCGCCACATTCTACTCACGGAGCGCAGTAGTAGGCCATCGTCCGTAGTTCCCTTTAGTACTTCCGAGCAATCTGACTTATAGTTGTCAACATCCTCATCCGTGTGAGACTGTGAGGGCTACATGAACAACTACGGCATGAACGCTGTAGTGGCCTCACGAAACAGCCCGAAAAGGAAAACGCTCCGACGCGTCGCGTCGCTCGCAGTTGCAACACAACACGCGCCACACGGAACCGCACAGCTGAAACGCTAACTTGCACCGGCGACCCCACGCGGCGCTGCCTGCGCTCGGGCGCGTCGTCCAAGCGCAGCCGGTTTCCGCACGCACTCTCGTTCCCCGATAGCCTCCGCTCTTCCTTTCCCGCCATTTTGTCTTTCTCCCTCTCTTTCCTGATTGGCCGCTCGCCCTCCGCCTCCTCCCCGGCGCCGCCGGTGCTCTTGGCCTGCTGCAGAATGCGAGCGACGCGGCAAATGCGCGCCTGGAACTACCGGCATTTGATCCCCCGTGACGTCACGGCGGAGCGGAAGTGACGCTCTAGGCCCCACCCATGCGCGAGCCCGCTGCGCACAGGCCCGTCCGCGTTGTGGAGATTCTTTGTGCCATACTTCGCATTCCAAGCCAGGAGCAGCTGCTGCCGAGCGTGCCGTGGCCGAGGAGCGCGCGCTCCGCTGTGCGTGGAATTTTCTTGACGTCGTAACGCGAGGGCCTGCCGCCGCCGCCGCCGCTCGCCGCCTCTTGCGCCGACCGTCGACCGGCCGTCCCAGTTTTGTGTCGCTCCACGAGTTCTTGGACCAGCGAGCTTCTTCGCGCGCCTGAAAGAGAAGTTGTGCTGCCGAGACGAAAGCAAAAGCGGCCGAAAGATAGAAAAGAAAAAGATTTGTGTGTTGTGAGAGCGCGCCGTTCGTTCGCGTCGTTGGAGAAAAAAAAGAAATTAGCGGCTAGACCGCTCGCCGCGTGGACTACGTGATCCGTCGACGACAACTCGTCTTTATTTTGTGGTTTTGCGTGTCGCTTGTGACGCTCCTTTTTTTGACCCTCTCCGAGCCTGTGGCCGATTGTTGTTGAGTGCTCAGTGGCCGGCATCGGTTGTTGTGTTTAGTTTTTTTTGCCGAACGCGCACTACTGGATCTACCTGCAAGAAAACACCCGACTGTCGTCTTCGCTAGCCGTGCTGAGTGCGATCCACTGTATATTTATCTTTGCCGTGTCAGTGTGTCGGGAGGAACAGACTTCTTCCCTGCGCCGGAGTTGACTACTCTGCGAAAGTGAGGTAAGCGTACGCCAACGGTTCTTTTTCAAATCGCCGCGCTGTTTCTAGGCTGCCGATCGACTAACGCTTCGATGCCGCGGGCGTTGTGAGTTTGCATGATCGCCTCGGTTATGCCGTTGCCGAGTGCGTTTTGCACAGCCGCTCACTATCGGTTATCTTCTCGTGCGTCCGACGCCGCTGAAAGCGCCGTTGCAGCGTCGTCTGCTAGCTGCGTCGCCGGTAAGCCTCCACTAGTTGTGCAGGAAGGCTTGCTGCTGCTGCTCGGCGCCGTGGACTCTGGTGCGGCCTGTTTATTTTTGTCGCTGCGCCTCCTTTGCTCAGCCGTGATTGGTTGTCGGCTCTCGCCCGCGCGGTTACAATGGCGATAAACCGTGCGGCGACCGTGACATCATCGGCGCTCGCTTGCCAGCAGTCGGCACACTGCGAACGTTGCGCGATACGGTAATCGGGCGAGGGCGGCAGCCACAACTGAGTGGGGGGGGAAGGGGAAGAGAAAATAAAAAAGAAACGGAGACCTTGACTGGCTGGAGAGTTCCGGTTCCTCGTGCCTGGGTCCGTGCAGCTCGCATGCGCGCCGTGTTTTCTGCGTCACAAATGGATTTCGCCGTGCTGTGGCGGGGCATCGGTGCAGTAGTGGCGCGTATGTCTGAACGCGCTTGATTCTCGCGTTGCACCGACCGAAGCGGGCTGCAGCGGCGTATTTTTGAAGCGGTCTCCCGCCGTGTGGCGGCCGCACATTGCCCGTGTCTCCGGCGCGGCGGCGGGATTGTTTGTTGACCCGTTGCCTGGCAACCCTGGGCAGCGATGACTATCTGCGCCCCGGCCTGTCTTTATGGCTCCCCAACGTTCGCTCGTGCGGCGGCGGGCGGCAAGCTGGGAGGGTGCGTGAGGAGGCTGGGGGAGGGAGGCTGTCTGCCCACGCCGCCAACTGCCGTGGCAGCTGCGGGGTTTGCGACGGAGCCTGCTGGCCTTCCTCCCGCGTTTGGGACACGCTCACTTTAGCTGCGCGCTCTTTTTGTGCTTTTTTTCTCGCCGGCTCTGCGTTTGCCTTTGCTTAGGCTCTTGGTGTTTCCTTTTTTTTCCCTTTGCCGGTCCCGCGTGGCGTTTACGTTCCCGGTTGCTTGAACCCTAGTCGCCGCGATGACGACCTGTGGGCGTTAAAAGTTGAAAAAAAAAAAGGCTGGTACTCCCCGACCACTGCGGTTAGGAGCTTCTTGTGATCGTTTGGGAGTCTGGTTGAAAAGGCAACAGATAGTTACTGCTGTTTCTCCATTACAAGCTGCCTATGAGATTCAATTGGGAAGTTTATGGAGAAGTGAGATTTGGTTATCTGTTTGTTGCCGCGGCTTTCCTACTGTTATTTGGCACACTCGACTTGTTGAACGCATTATAAATCAGGTGTCATTGAAAAGGTCGCACGGCAACACCCGAGGGGATTCCCCGCGGACTTGCTCCTGCCTTGGCGTGCATACCCTTGTAATCAGTGATGGGGCGTGTAGCCTATTGTTATGCTAGATCGGCGCTTCATTGCCTCACTTAGGAGACGTCGACTGTTCTGGAGCCGCAGCCCAAATAAAGGCCATTACCAGGGCGGCTGTAAATCAGAGACGCCAGTGTCATCCCTATAGCCTTGGTCAAGCTCGCCCTACAGTTGTAACAACATTCTTGGACAGAAATTTTGAATATTAGAAAATGGTAAGGTACTGTTGTGGAAATATTGGAGGTAACGGTTTATTCTTCCGATGTGTAGTAAAAAATCTGCTTTAAAGTTTTTTTCCGTCCCGCGCATCGAGCAGTTTAGACTGCCGAGAAAACCAATATGGGGAATGCTTTTGACGATAGCGAAAACGTTAATAGCAAAAATATGAAAGCCTGCCGACGGGAGAGCTGAGCAAGTGTTGATCCTCATAGTGAAATCTTACAATACATGAAAAAATTGCGTTCTTAAACTCTTTCCCGTTCAAAAATGCCTTTGTCCATAATTGTTGGGTAGGGCCGCACTTTAGGCAAGTTTTGCGGATAGAAAAGTTGCAAACGTAGTGTCCACCTAGGCTTATCGCAAAGCTGCTGTCACGCGCAGGATGCACCACATAAATGTATTAAAGGCTTCAGGTACCTAGTATAATATGAAGGCTGCTTAAAGCACTACGAACCCTAATAATGCGAGGTGTAATGAAAGAGTCGGGCCTTTGCTAACACACGAGCTGGCTTGTCTCATCCTTGGTTCAACTTTTTATTTACATACTAGATGTGACTGCTTTGTCGCGTCCGGATCTATGTGGCGAAGTTTGGTCGTGCTAAGATTTTTCTATATTAAGTTGAAAACGCCGTGTTAGCACTCGTGATGCGGTATTGATTGCCTTGGAAAAAAAAAAACAAGTGGTGTGCTATATGGGTCTATTGGCATCGTTAAACGGAAATTTCATTGAATGTCCGTTCTTTGCACAGAAAGTTCAGCGCCTTGCGGGAATTTCGCTCGTAAACAAGGAATTAGTTCTAACTGGTCATCTCACATACGTATTTCTTACCTCACATCAGTAAGTATATGAAAAATCCGCAATTTAAGACGTTGTGCGCTGTGAACGAAGAACTTTTTAATACATGTATTTTTGGTCTAAAGTCTCTAAACGAACCTACACTGTTGTTCAACAGGGATGCCTAATAGCTTCATTTTCAACGTACCTCGAAGAAAATTGTTAGCGGTTTTTTATCGCATTGTGTGATTTCGAGGGCTTATGAATTATTCAGTGTTTGGCAGCATTTTTTTCTGGCGCCGAGTGCAGTTATTGTTAGACGTCGTGAGAGGTCTGCGCAGCAGGTTCCGCGTCAAGTAAAAAGCACGAAAATACGCTAAAGTTCACAGGAAAACAATGCCTTCGCCTGGCCACCTGCGTCGACGTGCTTTGCATCGAGAGCCTCGCAGCATGCTCTCGGTGAACTATGACTTCTCGTTGCGACTGTCGCAAGAGCCTCAGCGAGCTCGGTGCAGTTTGCAGTTGCGTGATGGATTCAAGTTCGAGTGTGTTTATCTTCGCGTATTAAATGACCCTCTGGACAACGTGAAGTTAGTTTTTTGTTCGTCCATTTCCGACTGGAAAAAAAAAATGAGCGAATTGCCACTGCATTAGTCTAATCCTGTGTGGGTGAGGTACTAATTTTTGAGCCCAACATGGAGGCCGTCCCGTAAAGCGACTTCGATAGAGTCGTAAGATAGTGACATTTCCCTCGCAAGAAACTGGCAGAGACAACTGGCGCCGTCGAATTGGATTTCAAAACATTTATTTCGTCAGAGAAGGCAAAATGGAGATGATCCGTGCTAGATGGCTGTCAGTGCACGGCTGACAGCGATCTCGTCAAGGACTCTATTCTTATATCGCTGCCAGAAGGGGATTTTTTTTTGTCACATATCTTGATTTTTTTTTCGTACTGCGTCGTTCAACTATTTAGATGCAGCAGTGCCTTCGGAAGGAGGAAGCAACAGATGCCGCAATGGCGTTTTCATTGAAACTGATCCTAGAAGAAGAGCAATGCGCAGGATGTCTAAAAGCTGCAAGTTCTGTATTGTTTTAGGAATCGCATGTTCTCGAATCGAACCACCAACTCGTCCCGTCGTGTGGTCCAGCCAAACGTCTGTCCAGGCAAGCGTCGAAGGCATTGGAGACACGATTCTTATCCACCATCGTTACCATCGCTTCAGATAGGAAACGTACATAGGTAATGGGTTCCCGCAGATCCACTTATATTCTTGTCGAGATCAAAATTACTCTCGTGGCCGGAGAGCCAAGACGCTTTGGAACACAATGTGACCACTTGCTGCATAAAGACTGGGACAGGCGCGGCCGAGCCCCGACAGCAGAGGCGGGAAATTTGGCCACCGTTCTTATCCTACGCTGCCGCGACCTGGAAGCCCTGTTGGGACGCACGAATGAACCGCGCGGTCCAAAAAAAAAAAAGAGGAAAAGAAAAGAACACAATAGAGTGAAGAGAAAGGGAGAAAAGAAAGGGACGAACTTTGCTTCTTTTGCCAGTGCAAAAGAGAGAGCACACCGTCTCCCGCGCTGCTGACCCGGCCGCTCTGATGGGCGAACCGTCCGGGCGCCGCCGTTGACGCCATCTTGGACGGGGAGAGAGCGTAGGGAAGGGGACGCTGCGGTGGTGGCGTCGGGGGGAGAAAAGAGGGAGGGGGAGGTTGCTGCCAAGACGCGAGAAAGGGAGTGGAGAGAGGTGGTGAGGGGGGGCGAGCGACACTTGTTGGAAGTGGATCCCGCTGTCGGACGTCCCGCCGACGAAGAAAAAAATAGGAGGGGGGAATGGATGTGGAGGCGGGGGATGAGAAGCACACTGGCCCGCACCCGCCGCGGCGGCTGCCGCCGTCGAAAAGCGGAAGGGGCGCTGCGATCGCCTTTCTCTTTTCCACTTTTTTTTTTTTTTGAGCTGAACCTCTCCTCCGCGTCTTTTTTTTTTTATCCGCTTTTCTTTTCTAGTGCCTGCGGTGTGCACTAGCCGGGCCAGGTTGGTTAAGAAAGCTCGAACAGTCTTTGGCCTATTCTTCTAGGGGAGATAATTAAGTCCCGTGTCGAGGCTCGAAATGTTTGGCTCTTGTGTTCTGTGACAGCCGACTGTTGAACCTTCCCTGTCCAGTGCGCTTGCTGCGGTCTCCCCGAAAGTGGAGCCGACCTAAAACGTGGGAACTTTGTGTGGCTCTGGCGGTGTACTCTATTTCAGAACGAGTTTTTTTTCCTGCAAGCAGGAATGCTGAAGAAGGATGTGTAGCTTTGCCTTGCGGACCTGTCGTTTCTACGGTTTAATGCTACGTGTAATCATTTTTCAGGTGCGCACATTTTAGCTTGTC